>JASCZW010002704.1:0-154457 GCA_034211315.2 Aedes japonicus
CAAACAGACCTGATCTGATTTTGTAAACAAAGAGGGGAAGAAAGATTGAAACATAAATTTCTCAATAGGCTCCAGCACCCCACGGAAACTAGCATTACCTAGCATCATGTTAGGGAAATGTTATTCCTTGTGCTGGTGGTCCTAGCTTATTTTTAAAAGAGAGAGAGAGAGAGAGAGAGAGAGAGAATTACATTCGTTTTGTTTTTTTTTTCCTTGTTGGGGACGTATTGCCACTGCGACCATTGATTTGATTTATTGTGGCGTGTCCTCCTTTTTATTTATGCCATATTATCGCAATGGTAAGTTACTATTTGGAGTAACTACCACTACGGCAGTAGGCAATTTTCCCAAGCAGGTACTAAATTTCTTATGAAGTGTACTACTTGATTGGGAGCAGCGTTCCAGACCTCACAGGGTTCAATGAGCCCCTTGTCAAAAAATCTGCATCGTTTATTTAATAGTGCAACACAGTCGCACTTTAAATGCTTAGAGCTTTCACTCTCTAATCCACAAAAGCGGCATTTATCTTCATGAAGTTTACCGATGATTTTCAGGTGATATTTACTCGGACAATGTCCAGTTATCAAACCAGTGTATGTTCTCAAGTCGTGTTTCGAAAGTTTAAGTAACTTTTTCGTATGCGAAGCATTAGGCTTAATGAACTGTATGGATTGCCGGGCATTGGAGGTACTATTCCAGATAGCCTGTACTTTGTCCTTTTCCCAGTTCTTTAGTTCCACTTTTAAGGCGCAAGAAGATAAACCAATAAAAGGTTCGGGCCCTATGAATTGCATGGATGACCCTATTTTTTCCATCTGATCAGCTTTTTCGTTTCCTTCAATTCCGCAATGACCAGGAACCCAATAGAGGTTAACCATGTTGCGACAGGACAATTGCTGTAAAAATTTTGTGCATTCCCACACCAGTTTAGATGTGAATGTTTTTGACTTTAAAGAATTCAGAGCTGCTTGACTATCTGAACAAATGCATATGTTTGCATTTTTATAATTTCTTTTCATACAGATTGATGCACATTCCAGTATGGCATATATTTCAGCTTGAAACACTGTGGGATATTTACCCATTGCCACATACAAGTTTATCCCAAGACCAGTTATACCAGCCCCTACCAAACTATTTTGCTTTTAACCATCTGTATAGAATACTGTTGAGCCCGGGCGAAAACCCGGTTCTCTTTTATTCCAATCAACACGAGTAGCTGCATGGACTGTGAATTTAAGATTGAAGTAGTTTCTCCTAAGCATACAATCTTCACTTATCAATATTAAAGGATTTATCGAAAACTCTTTTAGGATACTCAAGTGTCCAATAAGATCTCCATCGAAGAAATTCATGGACCGTTTGAGCCTTACAGCATTTTTTTCCGCATCCTGTAGTGTAAATTGGTCTAAAGGAAGAGTGTTGAGTGGAGCATCTAGTGCTTTTGAAGGAGTACTATGCATTTCCCCAGTTATAGAGATAGTAACAAGCCTTTGCAGCTTGTTCAGTTTCTCTTGAGTCTTTATCTGTTTAGTCTTCGGCCACCAGATCAGCGAGGCATACGTGATTCTGGGCTTGACTTTAAAGGGTGTATTCGATAAAAATGGCACACACATATATACTCATCAAAATTAAACTGATTATCGGATTTTCTTGAAATTTTCAGGGAATAAAGAACTACTAATGAGTTTTGATTTACAACATTTGTTTTATTCAATTTCGTCTCCCATCCCGAATGCCCGCACCTTCCTTTTCACTACACCCATCAAATTTTGTACAACCGATTTTCCCAGTGTTTTTGTTGTTTTTACCCAAATTTTCTTCAATTCTAGCTCTGTTTTTATAGTTTTGGGATGTTTGCGAAGTTCCGTTTTCATAATTGCCCAGAATTTTTCAATTGTACGAAGTTCCGGTGAATTTGGTGGGTTCATATCCTTTGGCACAAAATTGACTCCGTTGGCTCGGTACCACTCCAATACGTTTCGAGCGTAGTGGCAGGATGCTATATCAGGCCAAAACAAAGTTGATCCTTTGTGTTTCTTAATGAATGGCAAGAGACGCTTCTTAAGGCACTCTTCCGTGTAAATCGCACCGTTTATTGTTCCGGAAGTGATGAAGGGAGCACTAATTTCACCACATCCGCAAATCGCCTGCCAGATTAGAAACTTTTTTGCAAATTTCGATAGTTTCTTCTTTCGAACATCCTTCGGAACATCGAACTTCGACTTGGCAACGAAATATTGATGTAGAAGGAGATGTTCGCTCATCACCATGAGGCACCAAGAGTGAACAACAATGTTTTTGGCTAGAATGAAAGATATGAAGAGAAAGTTTTGATAGTTCCGCTAGTGTGCGGCAGGATTGGAAATGTAACAGATGTTTTTTTTTAGGAAAATTGAGCGAAAAGGGCATGTATACAGTGGTACTCGAACCAAGGACATTTTTGCCTAACATCCCACTGCGGGGTAGGTTGAAGGAGCACGGACTAAGTCCGCCACTTCAACAGGCAAAAATGTCCGGTTGGAAGACGCTCATGTACCACTGTGGCTTGTATAGTTATTCTTAGCGATCTATTGTGTGCACTCTGTTTACTGATGCGCACATGGGAGAGGAACTCTCTCCTTTTTTGGGTTTGTTTTGATTCGCATCGACTGACGATCACTACAGTTTCCAATCCTGCCGCACACTAGCGGAACTATCAAAACTTTCTCTTCATATCTTTCATTCTAGCCAAAAACATTGTTGTTCACTCTTGGTGCCTCATGGTGATGAGCGAACATCTCCTTCTACATCATAATCGTTACTCCTCGCACGGAGAATATATAACATAACAATTAATGTAACGAAATATTCTTGCCCAGGAAGTTGACGGAAGTCGGCCTTGACGTATGTTTCGTCATCCATCACGATGCAACCGGATTTGGTGAGCAGCTTCGTGTAAAGTTTCCGGGCGCGGGTTTTCGCAGTGATGTTTTGTTTTTCATTCCGGTTTGGGGCTTTTTGCACTTTGTAAACATGTAACCCAGCACGCTTCATGGTTTTCTGCACAAAACCGACTGACACCTTAGACTTTTTAGCGACATCTCGAATTGACATGTTTGGACGGTTCTTGAATTGTTGTACGACTTTCCTGGCCATTTTACTGTCCATTGGACCACTTTTACGACCACTCCCTTCCTTCCTTCCTTTGGACACTCAGACGCTCCTTGAAGGTTCTTATTACACGAGACACAGTTTTATTTGCAATTCCAAGCCTTTTAGCAATCCACCGGTGGGACGCCCCTGGATTTTGATTGTGAGTGCACAAAATTTTCTCACAGACAATTTCTTGTTTCGACGACATGACTGGAACAACTGAATGTATAACTATGAAACTTGGCAGATGTAAATAATACACTATGGGTAAGATCTACTCAAATTTCTAGAATTTTTACTCATACGATTCAAAAGTTACAGAAGATTTTCTGTGTGCCATTTTTATCGAATACACCCTTTACCAATTTTAAGCAATAAAGGTCCTGCTGTATAGATTTTATTAATCCGTTTTTTTTTGGACAAGTCCTTTACCAAATTAAAAACCACATTCTCATACATTCCTATTGAAAAATTTATCAAATTAAACAGTTTACTATCTAATAACTGTGTTTCGAGCTGCGAACTTTGTTATGTAGCTTCACAATCACAAAAATACGTTTCAGTGTAGGGCAAAACAAATGTAACGCTGTAGATTAAATTATACCACATTATAGTTTCGTTATGATAGTGGATTATACCTAACTTTTGGGAAATTCGTCGTTAATAGACTTTCGTGAGTGTGTCGTGAACAAACTGCATTAGGCTATAGTTTAAAATGTTAGGTTAAAATGAGTCCCTAAAATTGGGTCCTTGGTTTTCTTGTGAAGTTAATGCTCATGTTACAATGTGAATAGTTAATATATAACGTGTGGCTATTTTCTCTACACAGAAAAAAATAATTAATTTTAACAAGCGTTTAAAATATCCCCTCGTTTAAATCCAAGCAAAAGGAGACGTAAACAACGAAATTGTTGGCAACTTTTCATGTGCCATACAACAATATTGGCAATCTTTCATACAACAGGCTGGATTCAGGCGTTATCTGGCTTAAATTTACATGAAATATCCCATTATATTTTAGCAAATCTAGCATTCCCTTTATGTGCATTAGATAACGCAGAAAATTCAATGTTTCTTTATATCTGTGTACGTCTAGAATGCATCACCTAGCCAATTTAGGTCATTTGAAGATCATGAAGATAATTTATTCAGCTTCACCAGTGAAATCATGGTGGCTAAAGTTAAATCGAAAATATCGCTTAAGTATATAACTTTAAATTGATGATTAATGTCTTAACTGTTTCAAAATAAATCGATCATCATGATGCCAACATGAATTTGCCGATTATCGCTGGATTAATGATATTTTTGTTACATAGGCCAAATGAAAGGGCTAGGCTAACATTGCATCCCGTTACCTTACTTCATGACTACCTAATTCAGTTCACGGTGTATTTTTGCTTATTCTCGAATTCATGACTGCAATGCACGGATCTGGGCACGGATTTTTTTCCGTGCACTGACAACTAATTCTCTGACTCAAGTAGAGGATTGCTTTTATTGACATCGATCGGCGACAGTTGCAGGGCTGGTAGTGGTCATCGGATAATAATAATAGTAGTGACTTTAGTGACCAAAATGTCGTAAATAGTGACCAAATAATGACTTAGAGGCAATAAAAAAGTGACCAAATAGTGACTTTGGGATAGTTAAAAGTTGCGCCATATTAATGTTCTCACTGGCACAAATTTACTTCCATAAACCATCTGCAATTATAAACAATCTGGCATTATCATTAACACATTTATTAGAACGCACTTTTCAGCAATTCGCCCGTTTTCATCCTCTTTTTTTCGAATTATCTTAACCTCCTCTTCTATCTTTTGAATCGACGATTTTAAGTTATTCATTTGTTGCTTATTTTGCTGCCTACCTTGCTAGCTCCTTTCGTTTTTCTTCTCTTTGTTCGTCCTGTTTTCGTTATGGATGTTCCAAATGTTGCTTAAAACTAGCGTATGCTTTGTTAGTCATCATGAGCAGTTTCTTGGGGATAGGAACTAGATGCCGCTCATGTCCGAACGACATCAATGTGGATTTGGTCATCATCAATGAATTTAATATTCTCTCACACATTGATTATCAATCGTCGGTGAGCATCCTTGTCGAAGTCCTCGCTCAACATTAGCATTTATATGGGACCGTCAAAACTGCCATTACATCGTTTCACCTCTAATTGTCTTTACACGGAAGAAACAAAGTACCCAAAATTAAGTTCATTTCACCCAACTCTGGAGTTCAGTGCGGGAAGCCAAATTTGAGTATATGCCATAGTACTCAAATTTGAGTAACTGGTGGATACATTTAACCTAATGCAATAAAACTCGTAAAAACCAAAAAAGAGCACTTTTCCGCACGGTTAGTTAGCAAATGTTATACAACTTTTAAAAGAAAGTGCATTTCTCGTGATGATAGAATAAAAACATAAATTTAATGGATAATTTTATGGATTTTGTTTGTTTCTTAATTTCCGCGATTTTTAACAAAAACGGCTAGTTTAATACCGTAACATATTTATTGCTTTTCGGATTTTAAATCAAATATACTTCAAATAATAAAAGTAGGCAAATGACTTCCATTTTTACTCGAAAATGAGTTGTCAATGAAGTACTCACCCATTGAGTAATGTTTACCTGATGTGCTGAATCAAATTTACCCATCTTTCCTGTTCAACAACAGTACTCAATTTTAAGTTTAAAAATACTCAATTCTAGGTATTTTGCTTCTTTCGTGTATGCTTAAGGACATACACGACCGAGTCCTTTCTCAATATAAATACATGGTTCGAATAATTTTCACTTCAAGTGTTTGAGACTTAAAATCACAGCTATATCGAAACAAAAAAGGTCCAAAGGGTTCTCCAAACGATCAAGCATTTAACGTTTGCATAAAAAAATGGACTTTTTTCGGATGGTGATAAAAAAAAGGTAAGACAGATAATTGCTTTTGATGAATTTACCATCGCATGTAATTATGTGTTTTATTTATCAATTCCTCCTCAGTTTTCGCGACAAAATTGTTGGAGTAAATCTTACGCTTCAGGTTGGCCCAGAAATTCTCGATGGGACGCAGCTGGGGAACGTTGGGCTGGTTCACCGCCTTGAGTACCACATCAATATTCAGCCGCTCTATCTCCTTCCTCTAACGATCGCTTCGAGTAGTGGGCCGACGCCAGATCCGGCCAGAACACCGCGTCTTCGCCCTTATGGTATTTCTTGATGAACGAAGCAACTTCCGGCAGGCACTTCGTACTATAAATTTCCACGATCACGGCCAGTCCGGAGCGAAAGAAGAACGGCTTTGACATCCCCTTCTCGCTGATTGTCAGCCATTGCAGCACCATCTTGAGGAACTTGGTGGGTGAAATTCGCGGGAGGAGTAAAATACGAAGTGCCCTGCCAGTCGTTGCCATCCAGGGTGAGATAGATCTCGTCGTCCATCACCACCGCCACGTCTGAGTTGCTTCACTGTTTTTTGCCATGACGGTTAGAGTTCGACTGATAAACAAATTTTGTCTGCTGGCTCATGGGTTACTATGATTGATGCTGCATGGGTAGTTTCGTCAATGCGGGTGAAGGTAAACCCATTTAAAATGCAAATGTTACTGAAAACATAGTGCATGAAATCTTAATAGTATTTGAGATTTGTGTTCAGCAAAACGCGAAATGAGAGGTACTTGGTCGTGTATGTCCTTAAGAACCACCTCCAAAAGTCATCAATTCTTTTTTTGCACTGCCCGGCAAGTCAATTCCACATTTGAGCAGGTCTAACTCATTCATTTGCAAGTTCGTTTTGATTTCTAACGGAAGATACTTCTCGATCTGTAGAGTGTCGTTAAAAGTGCGACTTTATTTTTGATTTGATGGACTTATGCATCAACAATGCTTATCGCATTCCTCATATATTAAATAGTTGCTTACATGAAGCGTTATTATGCTTTCAGGTTTACACAATAAGCTGAACTTATCGATGTCCTTCAATTTAGTTAACTGAGGCGATGTTTCATCACCGATAATTAAATTGTCAGGAGGTTGTAAGTCCTCAAAATTGTTGAATATATCCTGCGGTCGTACTGAGTCAGCAGGCCACGCTGCCATATTGCATACTCTGGCCACGATAGTACTGTCTTCGATCGGACTGTAAAATTGAGCAACCACGTACTCAGCCATCAACTGGGTTCATCATGAGCCATGAGATTGTCGGAGCTAGCCGATCGATGTTCTATTGATGATCTTCGGGATGCTGAGTGTTTGAGAGGACTGGGTCAACTAAAGGCGATCTCGTTAAACGAGGAAGAAATCAGTCTCCACACAATCACCGTCGGATACGGTTGAGAAGGGCGATGTCAAGCGCCTATGATTTTAATTTGTTAACTTAAGAATAAAGTAGTTAGAATATTAAAATGTGTTTAGTGCTAGTTTAACCACAATAAATGTTTTATGTGTAAAGTGGAGTTTTAAACTGCATGCTGCGTAGATGACCAAAGGATAGGCCAAATACTTGACCCAAAGGCGGAAACGGACGACAAACCTAAGGCTACGGCGGTAGTTGAGGTAGGCTACCGAGCGGTATTTGGGCTCTTGAACGTACAAGTACGAAATAACCTCAAGTAACTAGAAATTGAAAAGAAAGATTAGTATTTCCCATTTAATTCCAACCACCTTATTGCTTATCTTGACAGATACGCGTATTGCGTCTACAATGTGCAGACTTCCTCAGTGTCGTGTAGTTATACTCGACTGTAATATTTCACCAATAAAGAATGTGCACACCAAAAAGTAGTCGTCGGAAATGCCCTAATGCAGTCTTCTCCGTGTACGCTTTGCTAATCCGATCACTACTACATGAATATTAATGTATGTGTGCTATGATGAAGACGTCGTTTGGCTACAGTAACCTTTATTCAGTAAAATGGCTTCGAATCAAGAACGTGTGCGCGAAGCAATTTTGCACAAAAGAGTGGGAAATCCAGATATGTCGCACGGCGATATTGCCAAGTCATTAAAAATCGCAAAATCGACGGTTACTAAAGTGCTAAAAAACTTTCAGCAGCGCTTAACTTTAAAGAGAAACGTCGGTTCCGGAGGTAACCATGATTCTCGTTTCGTCGCGGAGAGGAAGAAAGTGATTAAAGAATTTAAGAAGAAACCGAATATCTCCGTTCGTGATGTGGCGAAAAAAGTGAAAATGTCTCCATCCAAAAATGTCTCAAGAAAGTGAAGAAAAGTGCAGGCTTGAAATCATTCTAAAGTAGGTGTTGCTCCAAATCGTAACGACAGCCAGAACAAGAGCGCAAAATCGCGATCGAGAAAATTATATGACACTCATGCTGAAGGAATACGACTGCATAATATTGGACGACGAAACATATTGCAAAGCTGACTTTAAGCAAATACCGGGACTACAGTTTTATACCTCGTTGCAAGAGAAATGTTGCTGATCGTTTTAAGCAAAAAAATTGTCGAAGTTCCCAAAAATACCTCGTATGGCAGGCAATATGTGGATGCGGTCTCAGAAGTGACATCTTCATCACGACTGGCACTCTAGAATGGACAAATGTACGTAAAGAGTGTCTGAATAAACGACTGTTGCCGTTCATTCGGGAACACAACGGTTCGGTGCTGTTCTGGCCTGACCTGGCATCTTGCCACTATGGAAAACTGGCTAAGGATTGGTACATTGCTAATGGTGTAAATACTGTCCCAAATTATTGCAATCCGCCAAATTCGCCAGTACTCCGTCCGATCGAAAAGTATTGGGCTCTGGTCAAGAGGAATCTTCGAAAAACGAATAGCGTAGCAATTGATGAGAAATGCTTCAGGCGTAACTGGCAGAAAGCTGCAAAATTGGTGACGGATGACACTGTGCAAAAACTGATGGAAAGTGTCAAACGAAAGGTGCGGGCGTTTGGATATAACAGGTCAAATTGACTTAACTGTATATGTTTTAAATTTGTATTTTTATGAAGTCTTAAATAAATGATTTACTTTTGATTTTCTCATATTTTCCATTTAATGCCACTAATTTCCCGTTGACTACTTTTTGGTGTGCACATTATTTATTCTACTAAACAGCTCAAACTTTCCAGAATTTAACCTCAAGTGCATCAAATATGTGAGTAGAATCAACTTTATTTTAAAAAATTAGCATATATGAGGACTGCATATTTAGTGCTGTGCAATTAGTTATAGACAAATATTTTTACGGAGCATTTTGAAATGTTCATCCTATTCTTCAACATGGGAGACGTCAGATTTGTCACCACTCGGTGTCTTCTTCTTTTTAACGTAGGACTACGTTTCTCTTTTACATACCGGGTGACATTTCTAAAAAAAAAAAAATTAGAGCAGTACGCAAAAGTTAAATGTTTTTAATAACTCTCGTTTAACTCAACAGAATGGCTTCATTTATACGCCATTTGATCAGGAAAACTTACAAATGTTTTTAACAGAACTTTTAATTAAGTGCTATCAGTATAAGTAGTTATTGTTTTTTACTTTAAAATGACCTACTGTTGTTCCCATACAAATCTGCAGATGAACAAGTTGAAAATATGGGTTTTGCGTTCCGGGTCCTCAAAAACGAGTAACAAATAGTTGAAATTGTCTTCTTCTTTTTATTTCAATTCATTTCATTTTCATTTTTTTTTGTCAGTTGTCGCAATGTCTTCATATCTTCGTTATAGTTGTACGAGTACAGAATATCGTATGTTCCTCTGGAGAAGATGGCATGTTTGATGTTTGCCATCTTTGGTTTGTCCTTTGATTGCTTGAATTTGAAAGAACATACAAAGAAATCTGACGGCTCCATTTCGAAAAAATTATAAAAAAAAAAACGCTGGGAATGTGATAAGCTTTCCGTTCTGCAATCACATCGTTCCACAAAAAGTCATAAACGATTCTTTTGCAAAAATTAACTTCTTTGAATGATTCAATTCCTGGAAGGTGGACCACCAACAGTCATAAAATAATATATGAGAAATTCACAACGACTGATATGCATAAAAGGTTACCTTTTGCAGATCAACAGAGAAAACCGACTTGTTGATTTTCGTATTTGACCGATCGCTATCATATCCATCTCGCCCAGCAATTGCTCGTGATACGTAATCCTTCCAACTTAAACACAACTCGCATTGAACTTCGTTCGTTGTTGATACTCCTTGATCATTATGTCAGCATTTTGTCAGCTTTAGCAGAGTGACCTGTCTGCTCTTCGTGAACACGATGGGTTTGACAACGTTTGCACTCTTCATGCCCCATATGGGTAAATTTTATGTTCAGGTCTCTTTACACCTTACAGTAGAAACTGTAACTGCAACATTATTGCTTTTGTTTTTTCAACTAACGCTCTTTGAAAGAGTCGAACATAAGTCCGATGGTAGATAACGTCAAAATCAAATGGGAGCTTTACTGGTTGAAACTTTTCGTTGGTATTCGTGAAGCCGATCGGCGAGAGCCTAATGAACGACATTTTATTCAGAACACAGCAGCCTGGTTTTTAAACCAAACTATGAGAATAAACGTTCAGTAATATGCCTGTTTATTCGCATAAGTTGGCCTATGCGTTTTAAAGATGATAAAAAAATGAAACTATTATAATTATCTTGCTGGCCCATTTTTTTTGTAAGTAATACTTCGTCAAATGGACGGAACATTTGGCCATATCTGTTGGTATACATTGCATTTCAGCTTAAACTCGGAAAAACGCGTTTTTTCAACATCCACACCGCTGGTGGTTACGTCAACTATGTATCCCAGGGCAGTGTAGTGTGCGTGCATTGAACGTCACTAAGGCCGTTCCCAACGCTGTTCTACTTTGTATGGGCTGTTTTAGTTTACAAAGAGAACTGAAACAAGCCATTCCCAATGCTGTGTTGCAGTTCTACTTTTCGAGCAAATTTTTGAAACAGATTTACAACTGCTCGACAGCTATGTTTTATTTTCAACGCGATTTGAAACACGGATGCAACATTGTTTTAAATTGGGTTTATTTGTAGTTGTGCCAGCTGTAATGACTGATGACTGTCAAATTAGCGTTTTGTTAGTTTGTTTTGCTAGTGATTTTTGTCAACAAAGGTGAAATATTGAAAAAAAAACCTGAAAATCTGCCTGTAAATCATGGTAAGTTAAGTTAAATTAACAAAAATGCTTCAGATTATAAAAAGATAAGTGAGAAATGGTCGAGAATGTAAACAGAAGACTGTTTTTCTTTGCTTATTGTTACTTTTGATTGATTTTTTTTACAGATGTCTACAACGAAACGAGGAAAAAACTTTTCTGCGGCTGAGGACCGACAACTGTGCTTGTCGTGGGCAGCTGTCTCGGAAGACCCTATAAAAGGGACAGACCAAAGTCTATCTGTCTTCTGCGGTTCTGTAAAGGAGCATGGCAGGTTTGAATCGCGTCAAATCGATGGATTTCGTCAACGATGGGGCATAATAAGCCGGGCAGTTGCCAAATTTGTTGGTTGTTACCACGGAATATGTCTGCTGAATCAAAGTGGTACAACCCCAGAGGACAAGTTGGACAAAGCGCTGACCGTGTATAAACATGAGCAAAAGGAGGACTTCAAATTTTTGGAGTGCTGGGACATTTTGAAAACTAATCCAAAGTTTTCAACCAGCACCACTAGCGGCAGCAGTCAGAAAGGTAAGTTGAAAATATGAGTACGTAGAAGAAGAGTTGTTCCTTTTTCATATCTGTTCATTTTCTGATGAAAAGGAACCATTCCCTGAGCTATACTTTATCCACACTGCAGAAAAAAAAGACGAAAATCGAAATGACTATCTTTGGGGATAATTCTAGACTAACATTTGAAAAGGGCGGTATTCCAAAATCACGAAACCGAGAAAACTGCAGGGAAAGATTGGAAAACGAGAATCAAATCCTATTTTACATAGAAAGCTCCAATGAACCATTTATTATGCTGAAATTTTGTATAATAATGCAGTGCTTAACCTTTTCACACAATATATGCAGACATATGTTTTATTGAGCTAACAATTTATAAAAACCAAGATACACCCTGTTTATTTTCAGAGTGTTATTATGCCTTAGGTGTTTCGCCTGTTAAACTGCCAGCACTGGAAATACGCCGTTAAATTATGACATTCTGGCATTTAGTTTGTTATTACGCCTACACTATTCAGTCACATTAATCAAGTGGCGAGGCATTACGACCGAGTATTACCATACCAAAACATTTAATTTTACTAATAAGATGAGTCTAGGTACTACAAGGAAAATCAGAGGCAGATTTTTCAACAATGTTTCTCGAAGCTCATAACTGAATTGTTCAGCACATTTGCGCTTCAAACAGTCACAAGAATCCCGCACCATCTGAGCTGGTACCCTGGTGCCATTTTTTCGAATGTACGCCAATCCCTTTTCCTTCAGTCTCTTGTTGGTTAATTTCTTCGTTACGTCAACGGTAGATTCAGTATCATCCTGATCTAGTTCAGCGAAGCCCAATTAATCAAAGTGAACTTTATCTTATCTTTATCTTTATCGTTATCTTTGTTCGGCATCTGAAATAATAATGATGGTTGATTGAAAGTATAAACGGACTGCAAATTATGAAATTGCCACAACGGTAGGTTACACTTTGAACATTTTAAGGCAGAAATCATAGCAAAATACAATCGTTATCAGAATAAAACCGCAATGTGGCTCCATCAAACAAAAGGGATATGAGCGTCGCGGGTGTCAAGTGAAATATTTAGACTTAACGTTAGGAAATTGAACTACGGAACATTTTTGAGTGTTGAATCTGTATAACGTGCCGCACTTTATTCTTCGCACCCTGTATTTAATTCATGCAAGATTGTTGGTCCAGATTAGTCACCAGATTCACAGAATAAAGTGCGGTCACGGAACATACTTACTATACTACTTCTACCCACTGAGACAAAATCATCAAAATGTTGCAAATATGTTCGCCGGTTGTGTTACGGATGGAGCAATCACGAGGAGATTCTTCAATACGAGCACTCTTGCATACTGTAAACAAACTTGATAAATTCTCGGCACTTTTTGGCATTTGCATGAAACGTTATCCCTAGCAACCCATCAACGGCGTAACAACAATCAATCGAAATCAACATCATTATGTCCACGGCGTTATTCCAATTTGACGTTTTAATGGGCGAAAACATGCGGCGAAATTACTTCTGCTTAGTGATTAGGGCGTAATGGTTATTTTCAAGATAAAAAAAAAGTTATATTAACGCATAAAAACCGTAAATATACACTTCAAGCTCAAGTCGATATAAGTATATGATGATAAGAATAGTGTTTGCTTGAAATATTAAACTATTTGCAAGGATTTGAAGCTAACTGAAAAAAGTGGCGGAACAGCAAAATTTCTAGAGCACTGTGTGATCTGGAAGAACGCCATATATTGTTTTACTTGTTTGAGGGGGTGCCTGATTGATTTTGATGTCATTGTCAAGGTAAATGAGTTGTTCTAAAATTGTTCAATCAAAGTATAATACAATATGATACGTTTACATTTTGGCTCTTCCGCCGTTTTCAAATGTTAGTCTAGAATTATAAGCGCCGCAATATTGCGCATTGCGGTTTCTTTGCGTTGTAAGCAATCATTAAAACTAAAATTTCTTTTTCTTTCTCCTTCAGCTTCAACACCATCTCAAGATCCGGAGACACCGTCTAGCACACGACCAATTGGTCGTAATTCAGCCAAAGCTACGGTCATTAACAGCCAACTGGAAACAAGACGAATAGAAATTTTGAAAGGATTGCTGCAGCTGCCGAAGAAAAGGTCAGATTGTTTAAGGATTACACTGAGGCACTAAACCAATCCAATCTCATCCGAATTGTTACACAGCCATTAGAGGGGTTAGATTCTGTGTCCATCGAGCTGCTCACTCTACAAAAGCAGCAGTTATTGGATAAAATGCGCTCAAACATTGCAAGCATTGCCGATTCGATCTACATACGAACCAGAAAGTATTGAGACAGATGATATTATTGAGTATGATGCAGAATATGTGGAAGAAGAGATATAGCACAGTATGTAACATAAATTCATAAAAATAAACGATTTGAACCTTGCATCCTATTTAATTGAAGTAATGGATTTAATTATATATCCGCATCTCAATCTCCGGACTTGTATAAGTGAGACCCTATTTCAATCATGGGGTTAACAGTTACTCACAGCGCTTCTTTTTTGCAGGATTATGCTTCCGAGGTTGTTTGATTCAACTAAACGGTCCAGTCTTGAAAGGATCATTTTTTTTTAACAATCTCCTTAAACATGATAGCATAGTGATTGGACGGAAGAAGAATTATGGTATGACACTTCTTTTATATTCATTGATCGTTTTCTCTTTATTATTTTCTGTAGTGGTATTTGGCTGGAGTGGCTCTAAAAAGGGTCGTTTTAACATTTACTTCCAAAATGCTCCCACACATGATCAATGAGATCATTGCGCAGAGCAGCTGATTCCTGCGAATTTTAAATTTTTGCTCGTTTGCTACAATACTCCTCGAACAGATCTTCTACGTTCACACTTCTCAATACCGATTGATCCTCAGCGGTACTTCCTGCTTCCACCTCAACGCTTTCGGAGTGTATTTTATATTCGACTCGCATGTTATGCAGTATGATGCACGCCTGCATAACATCTTTTAAGACGTTCAGGTCGAATAACCCGGCCGGATAGGCAAAAATGTGGAAGCATTTCACTATTATCCCGAACGCTCGCTCCACATCTTTCCGGTAAGCTTCCTGCATTTTCGAGAAAAGCTTCTCCTTGACATTTGACGGATTGGAAATGGTCTTTACAAACACGTTCCAATCTGGATAAATCCCATCAGCCAACAAATATCCCTGATGGCGCTCTTTTCCATTAAGCCAATACGTAGCATTCAGCATGCCTCCCTAGAAAAATCGAAACTCATAAAATACAACCAAACAACATGTTATTGCACAAATAACTAACATTGATAATGTTGTTGACAAGAGGTGACCTATCAAGGATGTTGATGTCATTTAAGCTTCCAGGAGATCCAAAAAAGCTGTGCCAAATGTGCGTGTCTTGGGAAGCAATTGCCTCCAGCACAATGGTGGCCTTGCCTTCCTTGCCGGTGAACTGACCTAATTGTAAAAAAAAACTCATTAGACAAAAAGAAACTGTTCCTCCGCTTAAAAACATTCGAGTTTTTTGTTATTTGGAATTATTTATAGTGAATTTCAGCCTCTTCAGGTTTTTCAGGTGCGATTTACAATATTACTTACCTTTGTAAGCTGTTGGACATTTGTCCCACTGCCAATGCCAGCAGTCAATACTTCCTACCATCCCCGGGAATCCTCTTTCTTCGCCCTCACGCAAAAGCCGCTGAATGTCTGCAGCGTTTGGCGAGCGTAGGTTATGCTCACCAAACACTTCGATTAGCGACGAGCAAAACTGCTTCAAGCAAAGCATCGCCGTGGAATCACCAATTTGGACGTATTCGTCTACTGAATCCGAGGAGGATCCATATGCCAGCATTCTGACCACTGCACAGACTTTCTGAGCAGTAGAAAGCCCGCGTTTTCCTACAGCATCAACTCTTTGCTTAAAAAAGTCACTATGCTACTTCAAGCCGTTGGAAATGCACCAGAACATCTCCTTTGTCATCCGGAATCTCCTCAGGAACTTTCCATCATTGTACCGAGGGTTTTCGGAAAAGTAATCATCGAACAGTCGCTTTTCCGCTTCCACGAAATCGCGCCGAACATAGGCGCGCGATGATGCCACCCTTTGCCCGACTACTGGAGCGTGCTGTTCCATCTCGGAAAGCAGCACATCCAAGTCGGAATCGTCAATAAATTCCTGTAGAAGAAAATCGTCGAAGCCGTCTTCCATTTTGCTACTTTCAAACTGTACGCACTAAAACCTGTGACTTATTTTCGTTTCAAATCTCGCAATGTTTACACAAATACACACAAAGAATCATGAGCGAACATTCTATTTAAAACATCGCATTGAGATTAACGTGTTCCAGTTTTATTTTTGACAGTTCCAAATTTTAAAACTGGCAAGCAGTTTGCAACAAAAATGAAACTCAGCGTTGGGAACGGCCTAAGCATAATTAGGCTGAGTGACGTTTAACGCACGCATACTGCAGCGCCAGCTAGATCAAAGGAGAAACAAACCATTATTCTTCTGCATGTGTCAGAAAGGGATATTAAAGTGATTAAAGCGAAGATTAAGTGATTCAACGTCAAAAAGCCTTCAGTTAGATCAAGGAGATTCCAATATCTCAGGTGGTCTTTTTTTCAGTTGATTGGGAAGACGGGTGGAGTAGTGGGGTATCAAATGAGCACAGAAATTTAGCAGTGAAGCGAAAGAGTAAGGAATACTCAATAGTGTATTACGCACATAATGACAATTGTTGATTGCATTTTTGCCTAGGAGTGAAGAGATATATATTAATGTAAACGGTATGGGCTCAAGGTTTTGTTTACAAACATTAGCACGTGCACTTTTTCCCCGAAATATTGGTAAACAAACCTTGCAGCCTGACGCTTCATATCCCAATGGTACAGAACCTTCCATATGGCCGAAAGGAATCTTTTTCCGAGAATTCGAGAACCATCAATCTGAACGGGATTTTTGGGGACCTGCAAAGGTTCCCCGAACAGACGACAGGACGTCAGCAATGGATGCCTTGGTGACTCCATCGCATTAGTTAATCTCGAAAATCCAAACGCTAAATTCCAACCCACCTGCAGCGATGTTCTCCAAAGCCCCCACAGTAGTTCCTTTGCAGCACTGAGCGCCTCCTATAGACATTTTTCAATAACGGAACGCACGACAAGAAGCACGATGGATGCCCCTAAGCCACCCGTCACAGTCGAGCACCGTCGGTTTACTAGCATTGCTGATTGTTCCGGCCAACCTAGTCGTTCCGTTCCTGTGTTCGGTGTTGGTGAGGGGGTCATCCACCCTGCTTGCTCAGGCAAGTACCATATTATTATTGAAAATCCAAATCCTGAATTCCGCCCCGTTTGCAGCGATGTTCTTCAAAGTCAATCCATACCTGATGCCCTCGCAAATTTGCTAGATGAAAACTGGACAGTAATGATAAAGCTTCGACCAATCGCTACGAGACAGCAAGATCACAGTGTCAGCCGCTCCGGACACTCAGGACGCGCCGTAGGAAGCTCTTTGGAAGCCCTCGAGCCCTTCGACCCAGTCCTGCCACATGCTGCCGTCGTTCTACATAGTCGTCCTGGTCCTGTTGTCGAATGCGGTGAGAGGGTCTTCCAGCAACCTCTACCCGGCGAGTATTCCTTTACTTCTACGAATGTTCAGAGTCTGATCGAAACCACTCATTCTAGCCACAACCATCAGCCTCGGCCTGCAGCTGATCAATCGGGCGCTCATCCATCTGCCCTCGAGGACCAAGACAAGCTGCAGCTGCTATTTCGAGTGTCCTGGTGTACTACCAAAATGTTGGCGGGATCAACAGTTCCCTTGCCGAGTATCAATTGGCCCTTAGTGATGGTTGCTATGACATTTACGCTCTCACCGAGACCTGGCTTAACGGGAATACTATGACGAATCAACTCTTTGACGATTGCTACAACGTTTATCGACAAGATCGGTCTCCTTCTAACAGCAACAAGAGTATCGGTGGCGGTGTTCTGCTAGCTGTTCATTCCAGATTCAAATCCCGTTCGGTCAATCCTCCCAATAGCACATCGGTGGAGCAAATATGGGTTGCATTGGCTACCGACGATGCTTCGTCTCTACGTTTGCGTGATTTACTTTCCCCCGACCGAGTAAATGACGCAATTCTAATCGAGAAGCATCTTGACTCGCTGAACTGGGTCGTTTCGCAGTTGAATCCAAGGGACAAGGTGATGATTCTCGGCGATTTCAACTTAAGCACAATTTCTTGGCAGCAAAATTCTCTTGGGCACTACTTTCCTATCGTTTCGCGATCTACGATTGGCATGACATCACGAGAACTGCTTGATGCGTATAGTACCGCTCAACTCAGGCAGCTGACTGGCGTTCAAAACGAGTATAATCGCATGCTTGACCTGTGCTTTGTTAGTGACGATTTGTGTGAGGATTGCACAGTTATTGAAGCACCAGCACCGCCAGTAAAAAATCTGTCAGCATCATCCACCATTAATTTTGAAACTTGCGGTAAATCCATTGTGTCGCTTCCGTGATTCCTCTGAAAGTGTTTTCTACGATTTCAGTAAGGCCGATTTCAGCGGAATGAACGATTTCTTGGGACTTGTTGACTGGGACGAGATCCTCGATGTTTCTGACGTCAACCTCGCTGCATCGACAGTGTCTGGTGTACTGCTATATGCCATTGATCAGTTTGTTCCAGTGAGGATGAAACATCAATCACCTAAACCAGCTTGGTCGAATTCCGCTCTCAAGCGCCTCAAAAGAGTGAAGCAGGCAGCTTTGAGACGACACAGCAAATATCGAACGGATTTCACAAAATTGTGTTACGTGGAAGCGAATGCTGAGTACAAGCAATTGAACGATCATCTCTATAACGCTTATCAAGACCGTCTACAAAAAAGCCTTAAGTCCAACCCCAAAAGCTTTTGGCGTCACGTCAATGATCAGCGGAAGGAAGTCGGTTTGCCCTCCACGATGACGGATGGTTTGCTCGAAGCCGATTGCATCGCCGATATTGCCGATATTTTCCGTTCCCAATTCAGCAACGTTTTCTCCGACGAGCTGCTCGACCCGCAGGACATCGCGCTCGCCACTAGTAATGTGCCCCGTCTTCCTGCCTCCGGAATGTATTATGCCATCACCAATGACATGGTTATTGCAGCTGGCAAGGAATTGAAGTCCTCAACGGGATGTGGTCCGGACGGCATTCCATCGCTTGTACTGAAACAGTGCGTGGATTGTCTTGCGTCTCCGTTAGCAAAGATATTCAATCTTTCTTTGTCCACTGGTATATTTCCGAACTGTTGGAAACAGTCATATGTTTTCCCAGTGTTTAAGAAAGGTTGCAAGAGAATGGTCTCAAATTACCGGGGCATAGCTGCATTAAGTGCAGTATCCAAGTTGTTTGAGATGATTATTCTTCGGAAGCTAGTGCAGAGCTACGCGCACTATATTTCGCCGGATCAGCATGGATTCATTCCTAAACGTTCGACATCGACTAATTTGACGTGCTTCACCTCTTTCTTGGTCAAGCAACTTGAAAACGGTAATCAAGTGGATGCTATTTACACGGATCTCTCCGCTGCGTTCGATAAAATGAACCACCAGATAGCAATAGCCAAGTTTGATAAGTTAGGCATGAGCAACAACTTGCTTATCTGGCTGCGATCCTACCTAACCGATCGTAGTATGTCCGTCAGAATCGGTGATCACGTTTCGTCACCATTTAAAGTTTTGTCCGGCGTGCCTCAAGGCAGTCACCTTGGGCCGTTTTTGTTCCTGCTTTACATGAACGATGTCAATCTCATCCTCAAATGCCTAAAACTCTCATACGCCGATGATTTGAAGCTGTTCTACGCGATAAAGCATCCACTAGACGCCGTTTTTCTGCAAAAACAGCTGGGGGCGTTTGCTGAATGGTGTCGGCATCAATCGGATGACATTGAATGTGTCCAAGTGCTCGGTGATTTCATTTGGCCGTAAACGCGAACTCTACCAATTCGGTTATGCTTTGGCAGGATTTGAGCTGCAGCGCGAAACGACGGTTAAGGATTTGGGGATTCTCATCGATTCCAAAGTGACCTTCAAAGACCACGTAGCATACGTCGTGTCTAAGGCATCATCGCAGTTAGGCTTCCTGTTCCGTTTTGCCAAAAAATTTAAGGATATTTATTGCTTGAAATCGCTTTACTGCGCAATCGTTCGCCCTATTCTGGAATATTGTTCGGTTGTCTGGTCTCCATATTACCAGAATGAAATCCAGCGTGTTGAGGCAATCCAGCGGAAATTCATTCGATTTGCCCTACGTCATCTCAGGTGGAGAGACCCGTTAAATCTACCCAGCTATAGCAGTCGGTGCCAGCTCATCAACCTTCAACCACTTGATGGAAGGCGTAACGTGGCAAAAGCCTGTTTTATTGGCGATCTCCTGCAAGGGAACATTGATTGTTCTTCACTGCTCAGCATGTTGGACATCAACATACGCCGCCGTAATCTACGCGCACATGCATTCCTGAGCCTTCCCGCGGCAAGAACCAACTATGGGCTCCATGAGCCAATACGCAGCATGAGTCGTCTTTTCAATAGTTGTTACTTTGTATTTGATTTTAATGTACACAGGGATACAAATAAGTGTAGTTTTAGACGTATTTTTTGTTAATTTGATTAATTTTGTAGTTTTGTGATTTTAGTTTTAAGATGCCGGTCATTGGGGCAAATATTTTACCTGTTGACTGTAATAAACAATAATAATAACACAGGCCTGGCAGTGTGAAACTAATCATCTCCTTTACATGTTTGGTTGAAACTTGAACTGCGAGTTTGACATGTACTGTTTCATAAATGTAAAAGAGACAACTTCAGTATGCCAGACCTGATTTTACTTGACATAGATCGTATTAGTATGCGTTTAAACATGGCTGAAATTCTCATATACACAATTGAGACCAACGGATATACTAGAGTCACCTTGAATTAGATATCGGTAGAAGTAGTATCCTTACATGAAAATCAAGCAAAAAAAACCAGAACGTCCGCACATCTAGCCTTCACGGGATAAGAAAGTGACAGAGAACCGTTCCAAGTCATTAGTTCCAGCTTCCGATTTGAATGCTTGGCTGCCTTCTCCTTTTCGGGCTAAACTCTGCCTGTGGTAGACCACCAACTGCTGATGCTGACCGGTAGGCATCCATGTACAGTCGGGAGCAAAGTAAAACAAACATAATAGCCACCAGATTTAGATAAAACTGGCAGCAATTTGGCGCTATCGCACCCACTACCGTCTTACTGGACACGAACTGACGGACCGGTTAATGGACTTCCCAAGCCGTACCTCCTGGGTTGGCCGGCACCGTTCCAGCGTCCGTTGGCAGAAGAAGTACCTCCTTTGATGGTGTGTGCCCTAGCAAATAAAGCAATTGTGGTTTAATCGAATATGTAATGATTGTAGACTGGTGAAACACATCAGCCAAGCAGAAAAATGATTTATATCCTCTGTCTCTCCTGCCATCATCGGTGCCGTGTTCTCGCGGTCGTTTTCAACACCGTCCACCACCGACCCGAAGAATGGAAATGGGGGTGCTGCAATGCGGCGAAAAAATCAATTACTCGACAAGGCGTTAAAAGGTAGCTCCTGACGCTAGACAACTCTGACCGACTTTGTCCGCGTGGTCTCTGGCAAATATGAACGGTTTGAGGATCAACGGCGGCAGATATGCTTGCAGGGCTTTGGCCCGAATGATGCAGTGAACTGAGGCGAGATTTTGCATTTAGATCGATTATTCTGATTAAAGTTTTTCTCCCCCCTTTTCTGCGCTGGAATGGGATGTCTGTGTTCTGAAAAAGCTCGCACACGTAGGCACCTATAGATAAGAGAAAGCGAGGTTGGAATTCGAGCCAACCCGAATGGAATCATTTAAATGCATTGAATGGCGCGCTGCTGTGCGCCTCGGGATCGATGGATGGCTTAGAATGCAGTGTTTCAATTTGCAGTGATATTCAATCATCAGTTGGTGCAAATGGAAAACGCCACTGCGGAACAAAGTTATATAAAATATATGAACTAGGTCACCCCGTTTGGGTCGGAGTCAAATCGAGATCTACCGCATGCTCGGGCAGAAGTTCCGCTCTCCAACAACGGTACCGGTCTTTAACCTTTCAACGCTAATGAGTGGCTCTTAGAGAAGATTTAGGGTTTGGCTTCACCGACTCCAACATCATCTCCCTGGTTCAGCCTAGGGCCATTAAATGGAAGCTCAGCATCTCAATGGTAGAGTTCATCGATTACGTAAAAGTAGTAATTAAAATTCAGTGCTGGGCTCACCTTCGCTCGAGCTCAATCCAAAGTGATCATTAGATATTTGGTTGTGCTCATCTTCCTTTCACCGAATAGTTGGAAGGAGCGTACGGATTAGAGGTGTAGCTAGGGGCGCTTGATTTATTCAACTCCGGCTGGGAAATCCTCGATTCCGCCCCTGCCACTCTGCCTACCTACGATCCGAGAACACGATAAATCAGTGTCACTGATGGTGAGTGGAGATAAACCTTGGGCAGAAGCTTTTAATTTTTCACGTACCTACCGAATTTCCGCACGTCATTAACCGCAAGCCGAATGTGGGGTCACGGTGCTTCCATAATTCGATTGATGTGGACTGGATGTTATGCAGTTGGATGAATAAATAATCTGAACCGACTAGCTTTCGGCACCTTCTTTTGGTTGGCATTTTGCAGTCTTTCAGCCTGTGTTGAAAACGCCCTTAGATGACGTAGATGAAATTCCTGACTGCAAGGTCGGACAATTGGTTGCTACGATGATTAAAAACTCCTATCCACAACATTGTTACGATGTCAGCCTGGACTTCAGCAGCTTTTTCTCATTGCATCCTGTAAACTTTTCCTGGTTTGTTGGTAGTTCAATGTTTTTCAAATCAGATAACGGTCAGTACGGTGGAGTTTTCCACACAACCGCATACACATGAACAGAGTTTGAATCTGGTTGTTCCCTTGAATGTTGATGACGGGATGGATATGCCACAACGGAATGTTTCCACATACGGCTTGGAGAGTTTGAAATTTGTTGGTTAAGTTAGAAATGGAAATTTCTATCAAAACTACTATCTGATTAGTGACAGCAGATGGGATCTACGGAATTGCAATTTAAAGTGAATTCAGACTGATTTGACTACACCTGAGACCAAGGCTGCACCATAGGACGGGTTCAGTGGTTCCAACCTTTACGCGTCACGTATGAGGGATGGTAGAGTTCTCTAATCATCTACCTTACGACAGTATTGAACTAACAATACTTCATATCCCTACCAGACGCTAGAACGGAGCAAGGAAAGTTCTCGATTGATGGAGAGTGTGTCGCATCCATCGATACACTGACCATTAATTTTACTTCATACTACAAAATCGAAGGTAGAACTTGTAGGGATTGAGTGGAGCAAATTAATTTCTGTCTGTCTGAACCTTATAGACTCGGACACTATTGAACCGATCGGCGTGAAATTTTGTTTAGAGGAGTTTTTAGGACCAGGAAAGATTTTTAAGATAGTAACAGACCCCTCCTTTCTCTGAAAGGGAGGGCTCCCATACAAATGAAACACATATTTCTGCATAACTCGAGTGATAATCAAGCAAATGGAACTGTTGGCGATACGCCTTACCAGTCAATCGAAGGACATGCTTCGCTAATTTATTAGCCCCGAAAGGTTTACTGCGATTTAGGTTTTCCGCCAAACAAGCCACCAAAAGATCCTAAGTTCCGTGTGGGGACTTTGCTGTTCACACAGAAACGACCAACAGAACGCGCAAAGTAGAGGATTGGATTTGGTTCAACACTTCACAGAATTTGCGTCATCGAATAACCAAAAAGTTCTCCAGGATGTTCCGCCAGAAGATCTGGCCATCCAACCGCTCTACAAGCTGTAGGATGAGCAGATGATATCCACGCTCGGCCTGTTGTGGGATCCGAAGGACGACAACCTCCGTTTCAAGGTAGAAGTACTTCTCCCAGCTGCCATCTTGACCAAGCGGAAGGTGATGCCATACGTCGCCAAGCATGGTGGAATTCTCTGCAAATAGGACTCTCCACTGCCAGAGCAGCTTCAACATGAGTGGAAGCAGTTCCACAACACGCTACACATTCTCGCTGAAGTCCAAGTTCCTCGATTCGTATTTTCGACAGATGCTGTTGCTATTCAACTCCATTTCTTCGCCGATGCATCCTCCGTTGCGTATGGAGCTTGTTGTTTTATCCGGTCGGAATCGGCGGAAGGTGTACAAGTTCACCTGTTGACGCCGAAGTCAAAGGTCGCTCCGCTGTCCACGCATCACTCCATCGCCAGACTAGAGCTCTGTGCAGCACATCTGGCAACACAGCTCTTTAAGAAAGTGTAGGCCTCGCTAAAGATCACCACTACCGCCTATTTTTGGTCCGATTTGGTCCGACAGCACTGTGGCTGCGTGCCGCTCCAACTCGCTGGAAAACATTCGTCGCTAACCGCGTGTCGAAGATCCAGACCACCACAAACATAAACCACTGGAGGCACATATCTGGTTCTGAAAACCCCGCCGACGATATTTCTCGTTGCCTCAATGCTACGAATATCATCAACTGTTCTCGTTGGTGGCACGGCCCTTCCTGGCTCTCACTGTTGCCTTAATGTTGGCCCAAGACCGTCATCGACCAGGACAACTCCCTGCAGCGCCCGAAGAAGGGCGCAAGGCACCGATTGTGGCAATGACCGCCGCACAAGAAGATTTCTGTGGAGATCTGTTTTCTCGCTATTCTCGCTACGACCAGTTACGTCGTGTGGTTGCATCCTGCGGCCGCTACATTCAACGATTGAAGGAGTGCATAGAGTTGCGCAGTTCTGGATTGTCTCTCTCACGTTGACCATTAGTGACCGAGTCAAAGCATCGTTCATCGCATCACTCACCACTTCCGAGCTCCAACACGCTAAACACCTGCTTTGCCGTTTAGCGCAGAAGGAAACATTGGCTGCGGAGTTATCGGATCTCACGAAGGGCGAACGTGTTGCCAGGTCATCATCGCTGAAGTGGCTGAAACCGCTCGTGGATGAAGACGGTACTCTTCGCGTCGGTGGTCGTCTGCATAACACCGCACTATCCGTCGCAAACAAACACCCGGTCGTGCTGTCCACCAAACATCCGCTGTCTGCTCAGTGCTGGCTAGCAGTCTTCACGTTAGCCTACTGCACGTAGGACCACAACTCCTGCTGGCCACACTCCGCCAGATGTTCTGGATCCTTGGCGGCAGAAATCTAGTCAAGTCCGTCTATCACCAATGCCACACTTGTTTTCGATCCAAGCCCACTCTAGTCCAGCAGAGCACAATCTTGCCGGTATTGCGAGTATCACCGACGCGTCCGTTATCCGTTTGCGGTGTCGATTATTGTGGACCTTTTTACGTAAAGTCAGCAGCTAGAAACCGTGGTCCCACGAAAGTCTACGTGGCCATATTCGTCTATTTTTCGACCAAAACAGTCCACATCGAGCTTGTGAGTGACTTAACGACTCCATCGTTCTTAGCTGCACTCCGTCGCCTAGTCGCCCGCAGAGGAAAACTCGTCAAACTCCATTCGGACAACCCAACTTTCTTCAAAGGCGCTTCACATGCACTCAACCGGGTCTACCGCATGTTGAAAATTGAAGCCGCCGATCGAAACCAAATCTTCGACTGGTGCTTCGGGAACGAAATTGTCTGGAAATTCATTCCTCCGCGAGCACCACACTTTCGAGGCCTCTGGGAGGCCGCAGTCAAATCGGCAAAGAATCACTTGCTTAAGGTAGTCGGTAATGTCAACCTTGCCTAAGAGGATCTGCTGACCTTGTTGGCTCAGGTCGAGATGTATCTCAATTCTCGGCCTCTGACATCGATACCGGAGGACCCAAACGACCTAGACGTCCTGACCCCAGGACATTTCCTCGTAGGAAGTAACTGGAAGGAGACCGCCGACAACCGTTTGTACCATTGGGATCTCACCCAGAAGCATCTGCAGCAGATCTGGTCCCGTTGGTTCGAATGCCAACCGGCTAGGTAGCAACGCTAGTGTGACCCATGGATGAATTACATCATCCTGCAACGTTTGCAAATAATAGAATTAAGATGTTGAAACAATCCTGTTTCAAGGAAGCCGGAATGTTGGAGATCTCTGTATAAAGTAGTTTTAAGTTCAAGTGAATTCGATTTCCCATCCGACCTAACGCTACCCTTTTCATTTGACTCGGCTAAAATAGAATAGAGAGCAAGAGAGTCTTTCGCACGACCGATACCGATACGATAGCCGATGTTTAATCATCTCCGCTGTGGAAAGAAACCATAGAAAACTTGTACATAAACAAGTACAAAATCATACGTTTAAGTGAACGGTACTACGGTCTTTCGTTTTTTGGTTATTCGATGACGCAAATTCTGTGAAGTGTTGAACCAAATCCAATGCTCTACTTTGCACGCTCTGTTGGTTGTTTCGTGTGAACAGCAAAGTCCCCACACGGGACTTAGGATATTTTAGGTGGCTTGTTTAGTGGAAAATCTAAATCGCGGTAAACCTTTCGGGGCTAATAAATTAGCGAAGCAAGTCCTTCGATTGACTGGTAAGGCGTATCGCCAACAGGAACCAAATTTGGTATGCGAGTTTTGAAGGCAGGAAATGTTTTTATAGTGATCCGAGACCCCTCCTCCTTCTGGAAAGGGGGGCTCCCATACAAATGAAAAACTAATGTCTGCATAACTCAAGAATTACTCAAGCAAATGGAACCAAATTTGGCATTGGAGAGTTCTTTAAGGCAAGAAATGTATTTATGGTGGTTTGAGACCCCTCCTCTCTCTGGAAAAGGGGGCTTCCATACAAGTGAAACACAAATTTCAACCAAACATGAGAACTATTCCTACCGCTACGCTAATTTGTTTATAGGGGTTTTAAGGTCCGGAATAGGATCTTATGATATTTTGAGACCCCTCCCGCCTATCTAGAAAGAGGGGTTCCCATGCAAATGAAACAGAAATTTCTACATAACTCGAGAACTAATCAAGAAAATGAACCCAAATTTGGCATGGGTGAGTTTTTGAAGGAAAGAAATGTTTTTATGGTGGTTCGAGACCCCTCCTCACTCTGGAAAGGGGGACTTCCATATAAGTTAATCACAAATTTCAACCAAACATGAGAACTATTCCTACTGTTATGAGAATGTGAATTCAGGGGTTTTTGGACCGGAGAAAATTCTGGTGGATCGAGACTCCTCCCCCGGCTTAAAAGGGGGTTCTCATACAAATAACACACAAATTTTTACATAATCCGTAAACTAAACAAGCACATGGAACCGAATTTGGTATGTATGAAGGGCTTATGAAGATAAAGTTTTTTCATGGTTGTTTGAGACCTCTACCTGATTTGGAAGGGATGGCTTCCATACAAATAAAACATAAATTTCTGCATAACTCAAGACCTAACCAAACAAATGGAACCAAATTTGGCATGTGGAGGTTTTAAAAGAGCAATATATGTTTTTACGATGGTTTGAGACCCCTCTCCTCTTTGGAAAGGGGGGGGGGGCTCTCATACAAAGGAAACATAAATTTCAACCAAACATGAGAATTAATCCTTGCTGGTATGAATATTTTTATGCAGGGATTTTTGGGGCAGGGAAAGGTTCTTATGATGGTTCGAGACCCCTCCCTCATCTGGAGGGGGGAGGATCCCACATTTCTGCATAACTCGAGAACTAATCAAGCAAATGGAACCAAATTAGGTATGTGGAGGTTTTTGGAGGCAAGAAATGTTTCTATGGTGATTTGAGGCTCCTCCCCTCTCTGGAAGGGGTGGGCTCTCATAAAAATGGAACACAGATATCTGCAAAACTCCAGTACTAATCAATTAAGTACCAAATATGGCATGTGGGGGTTTTTAGCCCAGATTTTTGTCTAAGGTGGTTCGAGACCCCTTCCCCCTTTAGGGGGGGGGGGGGGGTCTCTAACAAATGAAATAAAAATTTGAACCAGACATGAGAATTATACATGCAACTAAAATGAAAATAGGGGAATATCTCGGATAAACAGTATGTTATGATAAAAGGTTAACCAAGTAGTACTCAAGAATGGGGAATGCTTGAGTTACTATCAGTGCTACATTATGCACAAGAAGTTAATCTAAGGTTATGCGAGAAAAAAAATACGCGAGAAAAAAAAAGGTATACAAAAATAAATTTCTATCTGTCTAACCATTATACATCCGGAAACTACTGAACTGATCGGCGTGATAAATTGTTTGCAGGTGTTTCTGGGGCTAGGGAAGGTTCTTATTTTTGTTTAAGACTTCTCCCTTATCCGGAAGGGGGACGCTCACAAAAATGAAACACAAATTTCTGCATAACTCAAGCACTAATCAAGCAAATGGAAACAAATTTGGCATGTGGGGTTTTTTCCTACTTCACTTCTGAAGTAGTGGCTCTCATACAAATAGACACAAATTTCAACTGAACATGAGGTTACTAAAACCCAAAATGTGTATTTCTCGGGTAAGAAGCATGTTTTGATAGTAGTTTGAATCCCTGCTTAGTCAAGAAAACAAACTCATTCTGAAAAACAACCATAAACGTGCCAGTTCTATTAAATGTTTTTTCATTTTGTTGCAAGCGTAGCAGCGCTCGCACTGGGTTTAGCTACACACTTAGAAATTATGAATTTTACACGAGACGTAATTCATGTTTGAAAAAAGTCGGGGAACGTAAAGAACGATTTCATGTAAAATTATGTCTCTTGAAACTGACTAATACGCAATTCGACGAAAGAAGTGTTCGATTGAATTTATTTTCGTCACGTATGAGGGATGTCTCTAATCATCTGTCTTACGACAGTATTGAACTAACAATACTTCAAATCCCTACCAGACGCTAGAACGGAGCAATGAAAGTACTCGATTGATGGAGAGTGTATCACATCCATCGATACACTGAAAACAGTTTATACTACGAAACCGAAATTGACGAAATGAAATTGACCACGTATAGAAGGAGATTTGATTTTTAGTTTTTACAACGGTTTCGAAAAAAAATAATAAAGGCAACTATTTCGGGCATCACTAAAATTTAGGCATCATAGAGTGTATTAGCATCTTGAATCGGAATGATGTACGAACAAGTCGATTCCATTCTAGGTTTTAGTGGTTTTTTTTTTTTTACAAGGGTTGAAAGGCCATCAAAAATTTGTGTGACAGACACCTTAGACACCACACAATGTTCAGGCGAACAGGGTTGGGCTCCTGCCCGACCTGCTAAAAATGTGCCTCGCGGAAAATCCGGATCCCTTATCCCCCTTACCTTGATCCCCCCGGGACCACAAAATGCTGCGACTACTTCGGGGGGGCTGTGCTCATGCACTTCTTCTAAAATTTCGACCCCTAGCTAAGGCTAGTTCGCCGACTGGCTGGATGATCCACTGCTCCGCTACTACGTTGTATCCATCTCTCGAATCCTCCTGCTTCCCCCGGCGTCGAGGGTGGTCCACCAGTTCCGGTGAAGGAAACTTCCGCACTGATGGTGCCCCGACTACCGGCGGTTATCGCAGGGGACGCTAACGCGCATTGCGCCGACTTCGTCTTCGGGTTGTAGAGGTGGTCCGACAGTTCCGGTGGTGGATGACGTCCGCACTGGCGGTGCCCTACATACCCGAAGCACTTTCTTCTTCTTTCTTCTTTCTTCAGCAGGCTGGTCCGAGGTCGGCCCGACGATTCCGGTTGGCAGAAGACTTCCGGTTCACCGGCGCCCCGACGACCCTAAGCCGAACACTGCTCACTGCGCTGGATACTCCTCAGAACCGGCGCTTGTTTGCTGGTCCCATCTCCATTTACGCTGTAGCTCCGACAGTATTTACGTCACGACTTTGCTTACCGCATTTCACGTGTTTTTCTCGTTGCACATTCGCTCTGCGATATTATCCGGCCTTGGGGCAGGCATTTCCCTTCGCAATTCCGTAAACCTCGGACAGTCGAACACCACGTGCTCTGGAGTCTCCTCTACGTTGGCGCACGCCGGGCAGAAAGGTGACGATGCATGACCACACCGGTGCAGGTATTGGCGAAAACAGCCGTGCCCGGACAGGAACTGTGTGAGGTAAAAGTTCACCTCTCCATGCTCCCTGTTCACTCACGTCGACACATTGGGGATGAGCCGGTGGGTCCACCTTTCATTCTCCGCGTTGTCTCACTCCTGCTGCCATTTGACCATGGAGTCTAGCCTTGCCGTCTTCTTCGCATTACTGGCTCCTCTCCGTTGATAGCATTCGATATCCTCTGCTAGGGTTACGCAGATTGGAATCATCCCGGCGATAACGCAAACTGCCTCGTTTTGAGCGCGGCTCCTCATGCTGGAACGCCGTACCGCAGTATCGAGGATGATACGGCCGCCAGAAGTCGCCTACTGCTGCCTTTCGGACCACCGACGTTCGGCATGATCCTTGCAAGCGCACTGACCATTTTAGCCTCCTTTTCGCAGGAATAGTCTACATGGGTGTTGAAATTCAACCGGTCATCGATCATTACTCCTAGATGTCTTAAAGCCCGCACGGACGGTATGACGTGCCCTCCTACGGTAATCTGCATCCACTGGATCTTTCGGCAGTTGCTGACCAGCATCACTTCCGTTTTGTGGTGAGCAAGCTGCAACTTGACTGCATTCATCCAGTTTTCAACTGCGTCGGTCGACTCCGCCACCAGCATTTCTACTTCTTCCAGCGACTCTCCGGTTATCGTGAGGACGACATCATCTGCGAACCCGAAGATCTTCACGCCCTTGGGCAGCTTCAGTTTTAGGACTCCGTTGTACATTATGTTCCACAGCGTTGGGCCGAGTATGGAGCCTTGTGGAACGCCCACCGTAACCCTAATCGACTTCTGCCCCGAGTTCGTTTCGTAGACCAGAATCCGGTCGATCGTTACTACCGCGCAGAACCGATTGCCGCACCTATTCTTCTTGGACGCTCTCTCTGCAACTTCAATGACCGTCCTGATTGCATCCACCGTTGATCTCCCTTTTCGGAATCCAAACTGCTTTTCAGATAAGCCGGTCTCGCCCTCCGTGAACTGCGTCAGTCGATTAAGGATAATCCTTTCCAGAAGCTTCCCCAGTGTATCCAACAGGCATATGGGCCTATACGATGCTGGATTCCCCGGCGGTTTCCCTGGTTTCGGAAGCAGCATCAATTTCTGGTTTCAAGCTCTGTTGGGTTCCAGTGACCCATTTCAGAATGCCTGGTTACTCACGTCCATTCCGAGGTCACTTTCACCTACAACATCAAATCTTATTGTTTTGAGGATTGCACGTATTCCGCAGTATCGTTCAAATTCAGAAAGATCTCACCGGATATTGTTGCTGATGTTCAGTCTTCATTTGGACGGCTTCCCTGTGATGGTAAAGGATTTAGTTAGGTCTCTACAGATGTACCACTCCGCTATTTGGCAAATATTTTCACACCATCTCTTTCGAATGGAACAGCCCCAATGCAATTAGTACTTCGCGCACAAATACAATACAATGACAATCACAGGTAAAAAACACTTCCGAGAAGAAATATAACTTGAAAAATCACAATCATTGTGTAACGAAAGAAAAAAAAACTTCACAGCTCTCCATCTGTACACCACTTGGTGAGTGCATCTGAAATTATATGGCAGCCACTCACGCGCGCATGCGCGTTAGCTTCGTTCTTTTCTTCTGACCAACAAATGGTCGTTTTGTACATTGCACTGGTTTTCTTTTTTTTTTTCTCTCCACACACTGCCAACAATCAAAATCCCCCGCTGAGGCAACTCTATTTCGACTCCTAAACTGCTTATAATCATCAAGTCACTCGCGACAAGGCGGAAAAAACTCTAATTTAATCATTTATGTCCGCGTGGTACAATACTGACAGCACTAACAAACACAGCTAAGCTGATATTAAGTCTTCCTTCGAGTGCGGGGGCGAAGCACAAAAAACAATAAAACGGAGGAAAACTACCGACCATCACAATGTTTTTTGGAAGGAATCGATTATATTCACTACCTCACACAACACGGGGAGATTTTATGCTTTCACTGTTCATTTAGGTTGAATTACGAATATATTTTTGATTTTAATTTTCGCGAAACGGGCGCAACAAAAACAAAACACGTCAATTTCCAAGCACGGCTTGCTGCGATCACCGTCAATTCTAGGTTTTAGTTATAAACCTAAAATAGAAGTATGCATACACAACCATGGGATCACAATAGTGACTACAACACGTGGGCTTGGATAGCGGCTGGAGGGGGGCCCAGCAACATGGAGGAAACGAAGAAAACCCAGGAGAAAGTGAATCCGTTCGCTAGAGGCGGCCTAGTGAGGTCCCCACCGCGAAAACGGTGGGATCTGGCGTGAACGAAACTTGCAGTAGTGCTACGGCATTGGATGGAGGTGTCACCAAACTGGGCGTGGCCATGGATGGGCCAGGTCTCATCCGGGCCATGTATAAGATGCGGGAAACCCTTCCCAAAGTGCTGAAGATGTCTGAGCAATTGTACGCGATTATTGACTTTACGTCATCCCGTAACAACATTGCGAAGGACCTCAAACTGAGCCTCCTTAGGCTATGCATGACAGTACAGGCTGCATGCAAGGAGAGGGAAGAATTGGTACGGCTAGCAGCCACCGAAGGGGCGAGGGATATAGCCTCGAAGTAGTATCGTGTCGGAAGCCCCAGAAGGGAAACGAACCTACACGAACGTGGCGGCGGGGTCTGAGGGTCCATCCTCGCGACCAGCTCCGGCTGCCCGCAAAGAGAGGTCCCAGCGCTAAGCCCAGAGCGAAAGGCGCGGGACCTAGCTCTGCAAGTTGTTTCAAGCGCCAAAGGGGGCCCGAGCGGCAGGGCCCCAACGACAACAGCCATAACTAGCACAGAAGCAGAGGCTAGTGCTAGGAGAGGAGGAGTGACGACCCCAGGCGTGGCAGCGAAAGCCACTGGAACATGGTACGAAAAAAGGGGAATAAAACCAAAACAGAGAAGTGCAAACTCCTCGACCCTCTAAAAACCTACCCGTGTCTTACACTCTGGACCCTCCCCGGAACCACCTTTCGGTATTACTTCGGGGAGGGGGCTCTTGTGCTTATTCAGCACCCACTAAGTCTAACTACTTAGGGCTTTAGTAGTTTGGTGGTCCCTGCGACCTGCCTTTGGTCGTTTAGCCATTTTTGTTGGAGATCGAGGACGATCTGGGAGGCTGCTACGCATACCGCGTCCCAGACGTCCCGGTCCTGGAACATCCTCGGGACCAAATTGTCCGGAGTCGTGTCGTGACCGCTTACGGCAAACATGCCTGATCTCGCGCCATCGAAGCGAGGACATGCGAAGAACACATGTTCCGCAGTTTCCTCAACTCCCGCGCATTCGCTGCATGCGGAGGACTGTGCATGCCCATATTTATGCAGGTATTCTCTAAAACAGCCGTGGCCAGACAATATCTGCGTTAAGTGGAAGTTCACCTCCCCGTGTCACCTACCGACCCACCCAGTTAATTCCGGGATTATTCGGTGGGTCCACCGACCTTTGGTGGAGTTATTCCATTCCCTTTGCCACTTAACCATGGATACGGCCCTTCATGGGGAACCGTGTTCAGAGCCGCATCAACGTAAGACAGGTATAGGGTCATCTGAGCCTACTCCCGCCCGACTGGCGAGGTCGGGCGGTGGAGAATGGAACGTACTGGAGGCCTGCCAAGGTTTTAACAGGACGGAGACGACCTGTGCCGCGGGAACCTCGCCATTTCCTATCGGTGTCACCCGGTAGTACTGAGGAGACGACACAGGCGCCAGCCCGAATGCAACGGTACCACTAGTTATTCCTTTCGCAGCCAGTTGCCATAATTGGGATTTTACTGGCATCCGCCCCAATGCGTCGTAGGACGCTCCCTCCGTAGTTCTTTTATCCGTTAAGGGAGCTTATCGTTTCAAAGGTGCACCGCGGGAGGCGAACTACCTTCACACCTGGTCCAGAGTATGTGCCAAGACCGGTATGCATAGCAGCCTCCAGATTGTCCTTGATCTCCAACAAAATAATGAAACGACCTACGGCAGGTCGCAGGGACCACCTAACTACTAAAGCCCTAAGTAGTTAGACATAGTGGGTGCTGAACAAGCACAATAGCCCCCTCCCCAAAGTAATACCGAAAGGTGGTTCCGGGCAGGGTCCAGAGCTTAAGACACGGGTAGGTTTTTAGAGGGTCGAGGAGTTGGCACCTCATTCCCACACCCTGAGTTCTTCAGAGGTTTGGTTGCAGATTTTCTAGCAAAAAAAAAATACAGGTGCGGCAGAAAATAATGCGAAAATGTTCAAGCTTGAGTATTGGGTTAATTTGTGTAGCTAGTGACTAATTTCTGTCGAAAGTGTATTTGTGGTAGGGTGCCATTTGGCAACAGTTTACCACATATGAGTGTATCGAAAAGTAGTTATAAACATTCGATGCGTTATTACGCATAAAACTACTGTATATATTTTTAGCGTGTAAGCGCCATTTGCTTTGTTTACATGTCAAAAATGATTATTCAGTTCATTCATTTCCATTGATAAAGTTGTATTCAAAATGTCGCGAATTGAATTTGAGACTAAAAGAAAATTCTGCACACTTGGTGCACCGAAAAGGGTGTTACTTGCAACCAGATTGCGAAAAGATAATGCTCATCTGGCAAGTGTAAAACGCATCATCGAAAAGTTTGGTAAGGAGTGCTCCCTCGAGGTTTACCAAGAAATGGCCGGAAACCCGGCTCCAGCAACCCCGATTTGGACCAAAAAGTTGTGGATTATATTTCAACGGAACAAATCTGCCTCTACTCGCGATCTAGCCAAGAAGTTCCAGGACCAGCATCGGAATGATTCAACGAATCAAGCGCAGGAAATGACTTTGAAGACGTACAAAAAGCAGAAAGTGCCCAAACAAACTCCGGAACAAAAAGTCTCGTGCAAAACCAGGGCTCGAAAGCTGTACAGCTGCATTTTGGACAATGTCGCCCAGTGCATTTTGATGGATGACGAAACATACGTTAAAGAAGATTCAAGAAACGCTACCGGGGCCGCAGTTTTATACTAAATCTGTTGGGGAACGTGTGCCAACCGCTAGATACGACTGTTGAGATGGAGAAATTCGGTCAGAAGGTGCTCATTTGGCAAGCTATTTGCACATGTGGCTTGCGTTCTTCAATTTTCTATACAAAAGGAACTATAAATGCTGAGATTTATCAAAAGGAATGTTTGAAGAACAGGTTGCTACCATTGTATAGAAGCACCAGTCCCCTCCTCTCTTCTGGCCAGATTTGGCATCGGCACATTACGCCAAATCCACTCTGCAGTGCTGACGGAGAATAACATCAAGTTCGTAGAAAAAGACATCAACCCACCAAACTGTCCCAGTTGACGACCGATCGAACGCTATTGGGCAATAGTCAAGCGTAGTATTTAAGAAGGATGGTACAGTGTCCCAAAACATGACCGATTTTAAGAAAAATTGGGCAGCGGCATCTAGAAGTGCACAAAGGTCACTGTGCAGAATTTGATGGCAGGTGTCAAATCAAAGGTACGGGCATTCTACAGAAATGAACATGATGACTAGTTTTTCCGTTTGGATCTTTTGTAACCATGTTAAGCTATAATAAACTGAAATAGTATGTTAATTTTAACCATGTTTTCATGCCTATTTTATTATTTGGAAGTTTATAACTACTTTTCGATACACTCCTTAAATAAATCCCTGCAGAATGTCCTAAGCAGCGCACGCCGAACGTGGTCAAATCGGTCCGTGCAAAAATTGTTCGCAACCCGGTGCGTTCCATAAGAAAGCTTGCAAATGAAGCCAATATTTCGGAGAATCATCAAAGAAGACCTGCATGCATCTTCCAGAGCCAGAGTGAAACGCCACTTGATTACGGACCGGGTCAAGGAACTACAAGTGACTCGTTCCAAGAGATTGCTTTCATGTTAAAGATGATAATCCTGTCCTCCGACGAAAACCTTTTCAGCACGGACCGGTTCATTTCACCGCAGGAAATGGAGAACGTTCCAGAAAAAGTGAACTTAAAATTTCAAACCAAACATCCGGCTGGTGTCATTATGTTTGGCTTGGTGGCGTCCAACGGTTTGAAAATGCCGCCTGTTTTCATTGATGCTGGAGTTAAAATCAATACCGAAGTGTTTGTCGGTATTTTAAAGGACCAAGTGCTTCCCTGGGTGAAGGCCAACTTCTCCGAGGACCAAAACGTTATCCTACAGCAGGATGGAGCGCCGTGTCACACGTCCAATCGAACCCAACAATGGTTGAACGATAACATGAAGTTTTGGCCGAAGGACTTGTGACCCCCTAGAAGTCCAGATCATAATCCGTTGGATTATTCGATTTGGGCATATGTTGAAGCACGAGCCTGCAAAATATCACACCCTAGTGTGAAAACCCTGAAGTCAACAATAACACGCACATGGCAGGCAATGTTGGAGGATTTCGTCCGAAGGGCATGCTCTGAATTCCGGCGTCAGCTCGAGGATGTTATTGATAAAAATGGAGGACACATTGAATACATTTGTTTAAAAGGACTTTATAAAGATAACAGCACTTGAAAACGTTGATATTACTGCTTGAATTAGTTGAAAATGGGATTTGAAAAGAAACAGAAATAATTTTCGCATTATTTTCTGCACACACCTGTACACTGGTTGGCTAAATAAATTATGTATGCGTAAGATGAAATTCTAGCAGAATCACAATTTCTTTTATAAAACATGTATTCGTAGGCACGTTTTATATCATGGATGATTTCCATTGGCTGTCATGGAATATTGTAGGATTTATTTTTGCTATACAACAAGAAGCAAGTTCAAGTTTCTCTGGTTCTTAAAGGAAATTACACTTTCACAGCCCAGTAACAAATCGAACAATCATCCAATAAAAGCTCATAAACTCCACTTTGTTATACGTCGGTAGTTATGTCGTACGATGCAAAGTTCCTATGCAGTCAAATCAACCGACTCGGACAAGCACCTCCTTGCACCGGCAGTCGACCATCCGACTCGATGGAGAGTAATTTAATAAACGATCTACTTATAAAATACTCGTAGCTCGAATCATCCTTCGAGAGTCATTCCCACATGATGGTGCTGCATTTACAAGTCGTCGTCGACCATAGTAGTGATGATGGAATCTCCCACTACACATATTCCCCCCCGGGGGTATTTGCGAACGTGAGTGGATTACGGAATTGGTCTCAATTGCAGCCGCCATCGTCTTCGTGGTCCTCGCAGCTGACATGTCGAGAGCCCTTCGACAATAGTGGCAGTGTGCGGTCAACAACGGACTTCAAGAGTTGGCGGACGTAATGAAGTTATTAAAAAATGAATATAACCGACCATTAACGATATTAATGGCCACGTTGAGTATAGTTATTAGCGGGATTTTGAAAACAAACCGATTGACTAAGGGGCAGTCGGAACTTGGACGACGATGATAGGAGCTTGCATCGACATTGAATGTGATTTCAATGAATGGTGTATTGAATTTTCTGTGTCATTATAGGACGGGAATTATGGATCGAATGGGTAGACAGGTGAGGGTAATTATTGTTGGTATCGAAAAGTAATTTACATTCAAATTACAAGTCGTAGCAAGTTCCCCCGGCATAAATCTATTTTCAAGCTGTTAATTACCAAGAGCCGCACGTGCTACATCAAGGAAGGACCGGAGTTAATTGATTCAAACGGCCCGTTCCTAATCCAACTAGGCATATTGCTGAATCCATGCATCCCGAATGAAGTTTCCTCCCAAGGCTGGTCTGCAATTTGTAATTCTGCGGTGCAGCAAGCGCCTATCGCACCATTAACGGATTTGTCGACACTCTGTCCGCGATAATAAATAAGAAACCGTTCATCAGGTCTGCCATCGGACGAGACTGATCAATTCTAGTTTGTTCTAGCCCGTGTTGCACGATTAATTAATTCCCAACTCGCATCAGCTGGCGCTTGGCGCGTTGGTCATATTGGATTAGAGGGATGCGCCTAGTCGGTAAGTTGCTATACTGACGATGGTCACTGCATCGATCCAAGGCGTGAGATAAAGTCTATCGTGGAGCTGGTCGAGATCTTGGTGATACTTGCCCAGGAGTACCGTTCTTTGATGCAGCCACTTGATTAGCGATGGTAGAGTCTCCGCTCTCGCGCTTTCAACTGGATGTTAGCAGTTTTGTAACGGTTGTACTTGACGGGATAATTATTGTATCATTAGATGGTTTTCTTCTGTCATTAAATGAAAATCCTCAAAAAATGCTGCCAACCCTGCCGTTTTTTGAAGTTGTGTTTATTTCTATCGTGTCGCCAATTTGCTGTTGATTAAGGTCTGTATCCACATTAATCCGGACACCTTCAAATCATTGTAACTTTTGGAATATTGCACGTAGGAATGAAAAATTTCACTGTGGTACAGCTGAGAGTATATGATGAAAAAGATTATGATTGATGTTAACATTTCATGTTTAGTATTCAAGATGGCGACGAAAGAAAAACAAGTGCGCGAGCGAATTTTGTACGGCCGGACGGCAAATCCTGAGTTGTCAATATGGGACCTTGCACAAACATTGGATTAGCCTAAATCCACTGTTCACGATGTGCTCAAATTCTGTTCATTCACGACTGAAGCGTCTGGCCCTTGTTCACTGCTATAGTTCGGAGCTATTTTGCTGGTGTACATTAGGGTGTCCCTAAAAAATCAGTTTTTTTATTCTAACTTTTTAGTTTCAATTCTTCGGAAAAAATAATCTTCGGGCAAAGTGTAGAGAAAAATATGATACAAGTTTTTGCTGAACTAAGTGTATAAGTATATTTTATTGTTCAAAAGCTAGGAGTAATTTAAACGAAAAAAAAGGCCGATTTTGAGCAGTCCCCGCTCGTGTGCCCCAGGAGTACCCGGGCTTATTTATATAGCATTATATTCCTTGATACCCATTAAAATAATAATTTGATGATTTTTAGGTCAATTCTCGCCGAAACAATCATAAGGGCGAAAAGAAAAAACGCATTTTTTTAGCTAAAATTAATCGTAACTTTTGAATCACCAGCAGTATTAAAAAACTTTGTTCAGCAGAAATGTGCGCTATAACGGTTTCTATATTTTGTTTGAAAATTATTAAATCCTAAAATGAGAAACAAAAAAGTTATAATGAAAAAACTCGTTTTTAAGAGACACCCTGATTTAAAGCAGAAAAATAGCTCTATCATGGTCGAATGAAGAGATAGAAAAATGGTGTCTTAAACAAAGTTGCTTGAAATTATATTCCCTACAAACTTGCTTTTGATATCACCCTTCTATTGTGTTTCATTCAAAAGTTAGCAACAGCGCCGCCCTAGCGGTAAAGTTTGGAACTACCAAATTATCACCACAAGATGGACAACTTGTTCAGATACAACTTTGTAGAAGACACCATGATTCTGAAAAGTGACCCTTAGGAGTTATTAATTTCGCCGTGAAAAAAGGCTTTTCCGACCACTGTGCTGCGCCGAGCGCGGGAAATGGTCCATTTTACCCCATTTACCCCTAAAAATGTGTCTTTTTTAGTTGGCATCAATGTAACCCAATCACCGCTGAATGGTTTGCCCGCATAGAATCCTATTTCATATTAAAAACTCTGGCAAATCGAATGGTGCAAGTTTCATTCAGGTCCGAGCTCGGAAATTGGCTTATTTTGCCCAATTTCCCCATTAATTTTCTTGTTCGTACCCTTTCAGCTACAATCGCTGCCAAAGTTTTTGGTTACGAAAATTTAGCTGGCTAAAAATCTTACGTGAAAAAGTCTAAGGAATCGAATGGTGTTACTTTCGTTTAGTTACAGAATCGGGAAACTGTCCATTTTGCCCCATTAAACCCCTACTGTGCAGGAGTCATTCGGTTCCGAGCCCGGAAAGTGGCCTATTTTGCTCCACTTTTTCTTAATATTTTTTTATGTTTGGAAATGCCATGGAATCTACAATAAATTGAAAAATATTTTTTGAAATTGCAATTTTCGATAACCACGTGGCCACACAATCTTAATATAAAAATTCCCACATTTTTCCCTTATTTTCCCGACTGTTAAGATGAGTTAATATAAATTACTCGTATTAGCTAATTACTCTCTGAGCTCCCAAACTTTTTCCAGTTTGATTTACCACTTTCCATTTATTTAAAATACGCCTTTTTGTGCGACAGGATGAGCCAATTTTCAACAAATGATGTCAAATTTGGTAGCTCCTTCATGGTTCCAGCCAAAATTTGTCCAAGCCATTTTCTTTTCTCTGGAATCCGGCAAACAATGTCAGACGGCATTGAGCACAGCAGCCCAAATTTTTCTTTCACCATGTGTTAACACCCTTACAAACGCAATTCGCCAAACTTCAAACACATTCGCCACCACATGAAAGATAAGTTCATTTCTGGCCTCACCTGTTACAGCCGTGTAGCCAGATCTTCTAAGAGCATCTTCAACGGTGGTTCAAATCGTGGTTTGGATTTATTTGTATAGACCAAACGCAAAAACATCGCTGCATTGTTGGTGTTTGTAAGTTTCTTACTGAACGCACTCTTTAAAAATTTAATTTAATGAATTTCAGAATATCTATGAAGATTGGGTGGAAATATCTATAATGAACATGCCAGAAGTTGATTAAACTTTTCGGCAGTTGAATAAAATAATTGGAAGTTTCCAGATAATCATGAAGTTTGCTCGCTGTCTTGCGAGAAGAGAAATGGTGGAACTTTAGAGAAGTTCATTGCATTGCTGAAAAATTATTACCGTTTCTGGAAACTTGGATGAATTTCCAAAAAGTTTGCTGATCATCCATGGAATAGGAATAACTTTCTGGAAATAACGGGAACTTAGAAAATCAGATTTCGCTTCCCAGAAGTTGTTTTAACTTGCAGCAGGTACATATTCTGTGATAAAACGCAGAATATCACACATATTTAAATAACTTACGAGAAATTTTACAAAAAATCTTCGAAGCCGTGGAATTTTCTGTGGAATAGTAAGCATTACCGAATGTTGTTAAACCGTACAAGAACTTTTTATGATCTCCAAGATTGTGAATAGGTGGAGATTCTATGAAATTAATTTCAATAGTCGTTGGTTTCTTTATTCTAGTTTTGGTTGGGTTCGAAAAAATATCGAGTAGTAAGAAGTTTAAGTTCTTCTTAAAACTTAAATACCCTGAACATTTGGGGTGTTTTCGGACCGATTGGAAAAATTCTCGATTACCTGGAAAGAAGTTCTAGGAAGCTTCCCAAACTTATTGAAAACTTCTTTGAATTAAACTTTTCGAACGCTAAAAAAATCCAGTTTCCTGTTTATCTGAGACGTTGTCGGAAATTCTGGAAAGTTCCCCGATCTTGGGGGAAGTTTTCAGAAATGTTTGGAAGATCGCAGGACTACTGAGAAATTTCCTGAATTGCTGAATTCCCTGAGCATCCGGGAGTTTTTTCGAGCTTCTGGAAAGTTCCCTGAACATCTGGGAAATTTTATAAATTTCTGAGTCGTTCTCTGAACGACTGAGATGTTTGCTGACCTTTTGGAAAGTTTCCTGATCTTTGGGGGAGTTCCATGATCTTTGTGAGCATTTCCTGAAGTTCTGAGAAGTTTTTTGAATTCATGAGAAACCCTGAACTTCAAGGAAGTTTCTTGAACTCCTACATGTTCGCTGAACTTCTAAAAAGTTCTGTTCTAGCAAGTTTCATGAAATTCTAAGAAATTCACTAAACCTCTAGGAAGATCCGCAAACTGTTGAAAAGCTTCATGAATTTCTTGACTGTTCTCTATTGGAAGTTCTCTAATTTTCTGGCAAGTTCCTTGAATTTTTGGGAAGTTCCCTGAACATCTTGAGTAGTTCTATGAACTTCTGAAAAAATACTCAAAATAATCTAATAAGTTTTCAAAACTTCTGGAAGCCCCCTGAATTTCTGGATAGTTACCTGAATTTCTGTGAAGAACCCTTTGCTTTTGGAAACTTCCTGAACTCGTGGTAAGCTCCTTGAATTTGTGGACAATTCCCTGAATTTCTAGGAATCAATCTGAATTTCAGGAACGTTGTCTGAACTTCTAGGAAGAACCCTTAATTTCTGGAAAGTTCCCTGATTTTATGGTGTGTTCCTTTGACATCAAGAAGAAAAGCTAAACTTCGGGAAAGGCTAAGTAAAATCTAAAATGTAAACCAAGCTTCTGATAAGTTCCCTGAGTTTCTAAGTGCACTGAATTTACAAGATTTTTTTTAGAACTTTTGGGAGAAAATTTTTGTGTATCAGTTTCTTAACCTTTTCCGATATTGGGGCATAAATACTGCGGGCCGTAAGTCTTAAGGACAGATTTGCAAAAATTCCTCAGGGTCACCAACCCCCAATTTTTCGTCGAGAGAACTAGCTGAGGACGTACGCCAACATCCGTTAGGCTGCAGTGCACCTATGTAACACTATAGCAACATATCCAGCTGCATCGCAACAGCTGGACAAAGTCATCAGTTGACTGTAGATGTCGCATAATTTCAGGATCATATCCCATGGCATGTTGAAACGTCGCAGAAAATGCTTTTTGTCATAGGTTGGCGTGGCGCTATCTATCACTATCAGCACTATCTAATATCGTTTAAATGAGATGCATGCATTCACACACTCACCACCACTCAAACCAATCCATGGTAAAAAGTTTGCGAAAAAACCTCGGTCTCTGACAAAAACAAAACTTCTGATCTCTGAATATTGTATGATTGACAAGACAGAACAACTGTGGGATTAACAACAAGAAATACTACACCGGAGCGGGGAACACAAAGTTGGTCTCTTTTAGCTGGTTCTTTTTAAGTTTGCTGATGCAAATCAACTATAAAGATGTTAAAATAGACCACCGCTGAAGATGCTCTAAGCGGTGCGTTTTGAACAGGGTGAACAATGAGATCGGTGGACCGAGTAAATGACAAAAACGCTACTCAAATCATTTGAAAAAGGTGTGAGTATGGTTCCTTCCATATGACAAAAATTCCTGATGACTTTTGAAATTCCTGCCTTTTAACCGCATTTCTAGATTTTCTCGAGTCTGTGGCCACCCTGGATGAATTTCGAAAAAGGCCATAATTTTTTTCAATAATCAGTTCCGTGGGCCACCTTGGAGTCTTTAGTTCTTCTTTCGAAAGATCCTCGAAAAAATAAAAAAATTAACATGTTACGAGCAAAAAACGAATCGTGTTCCATCTTACAAGCCTTTCCAATACACCCAAAAATGAAGTAGATCATTTGACAGTACGTCACGTGTGTTGGGTACAGGGATACCAGATATTTTTTTCAAATGTCTGTGATAAACATTTGAAAATGTCTGGGAATGTCAATAAAAGTCTGTAATTCTTTTTAAATTAGACTTTTTTTCAACGAAAAGACGTAATAAAAGAGCGAGTTATGTAATTTTTGCTATATGTGTAAGAAAGAAAATCATAAAGTTGAATTCAAAATTCATATGTCATTAGTAAAAAACTACAATGATACTAAAACGGATTTTTGTTTTTGTAGATTAAGTCGAAAGGCTGTCATTTTCGATTTATACATTTGTATTTTATTTGTATGGGAGCCCCCCTTTCAGGAAAGAGAGAGGTCTCTTACTATCATAAGAACCTTCCCTAAAATCTCCTCCATCAATTGAACGGTTGGGCAGATAGTGTGTACCATATTTAAATATGGTGTCATCATCAGTCATGGTATTCATATTACATATGAATGATTTTTATAAAGACTGCTTCTTAGGTTCGTCAGTGATTATCTCTAAAATTTCAGAGAAACTCTCTCCTGATCTTTTGCAAGGCTCTTTGCTAAAATTCTGGGAAGTTTCCTGAACTTCAGGAAAATTTTCTGATAAACTTCTTGGCAGTCACTTCTTATTTTCTTCGAAATTCATATTTAAGAACCCAAACTTATCTTTCAGAAACATTTGGTAAGTTTTTTCCTGAACGTAGTTACTTTCTAATAAATAACTTCTAATAAATTCCATCCTGAACTACGAGGAAAGTTTCTGCAAAACTTTGAGAAAATACTCTCCAGAATTTCTTGGAAAATCTTCTAAAGTTGTTAGAAGTTGCTTCCTGAACTTCTGAGAAGTTCTTTTCTGAACTGCCGAAATAGTCTCTTCTGAACTTCAGGTGAGTATTCTCCTGAACTTATCGAATGTTTGTTCCTGAATTTCTGAGAAATTCTTGCTTCAACTACTAGAACGTTCCCCGTCTACTTCTGGAAAGTATTTTTCCTGATTTTATCAAAAGTATCTACCATAACTTCGGGGATTTTGTGAGCTTCGAGAAATTCTCATTCTGAACTGCTGGAATTTTCGATTCGGAACTTTGGGGAAGCTCTCTAGCACTTCTGGGTAGTTCCAACTAAACTTTTGGTCTCTTCGTAACTTCTTAGAAGTCATCTTGTGAACTTCTGAGGAGTTCTTTATTGATTTTTTTGAAAAATTCCTGTCTGGTAGGTTTCTTCCTGAATTTCGGGTAAGTTTTCTCCTGAGCTTATTCTTTCCAAACTTCTGATTGGTCTCATCCGGAACTGCGAGGAAAATTTTATTGAAACTTTGGAAAAGCCGTCTCCAAAAAGTTTAGGAAAACTACCTTAAATTTGTTCTTGAAGTTCTTCCTGGACTTCTGAAAAGTCCCCTTCTGAACTTTTCAGAAGTTTTCTCCTGAACTTTGGGGAAGTTTGTTCCGGAACTATTGGGAAGTTTGTGCTCAGATTAGAAGGAAGTACCTCCAATACTCCAGGAAAGTTTCATTCTTTTCTCTAAAGAATTTTGAGAAATCCTCATTCTGAAATGTTAAAATTTTCTCCTCTGAGCTTTGGAAAAGCTGTCTAGCCCTTCTGGGAAGTTCCAGCTAACCTTTTGAAAAGTTTCTTCCGGAACTTCTGGGAAATTATTTCCTGAACTTGAGAGAAGTTCTTTCCACAACTTCTATGATGCAGCGTCGTGAGGGTTTTTTTTCTTAACTTTTTGAGAAATTATAGGTAGCCTTCCTGGTTAGCTCCAGTCTGAAATTTGGGGATGGTTTTTTTTCTGAACTTCTGGGAAGTTCAATCTTGAATTTCTGAGAAGAACTCCAAAACCTCTGAAAAATTCTAAACTTCAGAGAAGTCCTGTTTCCCACACTTCTTCCTGAAGCTCTGATAAGTCCTCTCCTGATTATTGGGGAAGGTCTGTCTTGAAATTCTGGAAAGTATGATCTTGAAATTCGGTAATTTATTTTTGAAGGTGCTCCCAATACTTTTGAGAGGTTTTTACCTGAACGTAGGAGAAGTTTTTTTTTCGAAGAAGTGTCTAAATTTCTCAAATATGATTTGTATTGTTATGAACCTTGATTTTCGTAGTGACTTGATGGCAAAGGATCAATGTTACCAACGCTTTGACAGTAATTTTTTGCATGTTTTTGAACACGCGTGGGATTGAATACTACAATAAGTAGGGACTCCATGTTACCCTCGGTAATACGGGCCAATACGATACTTATCTCCGGGCCAATTGTGTCTCCAAGTGGCCCACCGCTTTCGTTTCTTCAAGGATTTCTACTTTAAATGATACTTACGATATTTTATTTACCGTATATACTATACTGTCCAGATCCTCGTACGTTTTAAATCCGAATTTCAGAGAATACCTTTATTTGAAATTTAAAAAAATATATCAAATGTCTGTAAAAATCTGTAACATTAATAAAATGTCTGCTAAATATCTGCATCGTTGAAAAAGTCTGCAATAAAAATGAAAAGTCTGCAAATTTACAGACATGTCTGTGAATATGGCATCCCTGGTTGGGTAGCATGCATATAACCAAGACAAAATGAAAGGGTTTGTTTGGTATTCTTCCATGAGAATATTGACAACAAGACTCACCATTACGTTGGGCATAGAATGCTCTATGAATGATTGAACACGCACACTAGCGTTGATGTGCATGCTATACAGTATGTGAGCAGTGCCGTCAAATTCATCAGAGAGGAACAAGTATTATTAAATGTGGAATTTTATTTCTCGGTAAATCTTGAAAAAATCTACATTTAAAGTATGTTATTATTTATTTAATCTATGGAAAAATAAAAAAGTTCAACTTTGGGCGATTTGTAGCACAACTTTCACAAAAAAAAGGTGATATTGAAATACTGCCAAACCCATTTCATTCGAATAAGAGTAATAATAAAATAGTTTGGCAACATCAAGCGATTACGTCGATTGTAAACACGGTTCCGAATAGGTGCTAGCGTATTTAAATTATTGTGAAAATTACTCCCATAGTTTTCTAGTATTTTATCACGTATTCGTAGATTCTCGTGTGGCTAATGTAATAAGTGAAAAGTGATTTTTATGGTTTGTGCAATTACACAACGAAAATGTCTGAGGATATAGAGCAATTAAAGATAAGACTTGGATTCTGGCTCGATTTTATCCCCTAGTACGGTTAGATCAATACGACGAATTTGTAATGCAAAGGTAAGAAATTGTGTTGAAAATCTGACTGCTCATTATTTTTAAGGAAATTTAAGTCTTCGAAACGTTTTGTAGCTTTAAATTATATTCAAGACCTAATTTTATTTGCCAGGATTATATATTCTTGATAACTGCGTCCATTTATCGGCGAAATTAAACATCTTTTTACGTTTGAAGTTGGATGGCTGCAGTATGTGATGGATATATGTACTATGATGAGAATAGGTTCCGCTTCCCTATATAAGAATAGAATTAAAACATGTTTGTGACAAGTCTGTGCGATGTCCTTGTCGAAGATGTTGTGTTTAAATAAATCAATAAACAAAATTCAAAGCTCAAAATCAATCGGGTCAGGAATTTTTGAAAGCTTGTAAACTATTCATCCGGCAAAATAACATATCAAATAACGATCTCTCCCTCTCGACCAGGATTCGAACTGTTCCTCGCAATCAGATAGTTTAATCTTAAAACTTTAGTCACGTCGTTTCGCTCCCTCTCCTAAATCCTCCCGTAAAACGCCATTATCTTGCCATTAGCAATATAATATTTTGACAGTCCGGAGATTCCAGCGGACCGATACGACGCTAACGCTTAGTATTTAACCCACATCGTTAAGCTTGTTACTAAATGGACGGGACGACACGCAGCTGCTGCTGACGATTTCCCCGAACCAAAGCAGCATCCATCCAGCCGTTTCAGGCGAAAATAGCCCATCTAAATCACACCTCTTGGACGGCACGGCCAAGTGCGTGTGTCCACAGCCGTGTTCCGTTTGGGTCAGGTAGCCAACCAGCCAACCAGCAGGCTGGCAGGGAATAGTAAAGATAAATCGTTCATAAATAACGATAATTGTGGCATTTTTCAAAACTCCTCACCTAGATCTTCATCTACCGTCATGTGCTGGGTGCTTCCCCTGTTGAGTATCAACTCCTTTAGAAGAACAAACTGAAGAAACCCGCCTCAGTGACGAGTGACGAGTGTGTCCGAATGTTGTGAGACAATTTAGATTCCTATCAATACTTAATGACCTTTGTTGAAGCACACAAAGACTCGTATTATGACAAATGGGCAATTGCTCTCAATGTCAGTTTCTGAAGAAAAATACGCGTTTCTCCGTGGAAAGTAATTGCTGATATTATACTCGAAAATTAGTATCAAATAAACAACATCTTTTCGAATGGCCTACGTCACGCGATTCTGGGATAAATTGCTGGAAATTAAAGTCTTAAGTGCCCGGAGCGTCATCCGATCCGATATATGGAATAAATTTAAATATTTTCGGACTCCCACATTCGGACTGTTCTGCGTGGGTTGGCATTCTAAGTTAGTTAAAATGGAATCTCAATTTATGCATTTGAATGCTGACGGAAGTGTGTCATTTTTTTTCAGAGATTAATTCGTTGATAAACAAGATTGCGGACAGTGATAATGACTCTCTTAGTTTTCGTAAATTTCTGTTGACATTTCTGAAAGAATGGGCACATTAAAGGGGAAGACATTAACTTAATAATGGTCACGAGCCACTTTTGACCAGTGATAGGACATTTCCTGCTTGCCAACGAGTTAATGACTTTCGTATGTGTAGCCAAACGAGGAATTTATCCGAAGTTGAGCGAACGTTTCGCCAACAATGAGCCATACCTTAGGTCAAACATGCGCGTAAAGTTCAGCGGTAATTACATTCATCAGTGTTGTTACCGTTTGTTAATAGTTGGATAATGATGCTACTACATGCACTCAAATTAAGCAACAAAGTGCCGTTCCAATGGCTCATTATCTCTCTTCATACAAGCTAAGAAGATCAAAAGATAACTCTATTTAGCGGAAGAATGACGGAAGGTGCGGGCATGGCCTATTTTTTCACCATCCGGGTTATGGAAAAGTCATTTTTAGCACCAGGTGTACAATCTCAACAAGTCACATTTCAGGACGATCAGGTTTTGCAAAAGGCCAGCTTTACTACCATTTGATTTCCGTTTTTATTGCAAAAATCTATCAAACATTTATCATGCTCGATTTATTTACTTATTTATTTATTTATTCGTTGCAAGGAAAAAATGCAGTTGAGATGAAAAACATGTTTTCCTAAAGATGACCTTTGTCTTCAATATCACCAGCCTTCTGACACAGGCTGATTTCAATACTACATTATAAACATTAGCTAAGGTATGCAAGCGACATATGATGGCCGAGATTTCAAAAAACAAAACATCTCAAAAGAAAACTTTGACTTTGACATTTGATAATATGAAAAGCCTAGTACGACAAAAAAATTACATAATAATTGGAAAACTAACGAAATTTACACATTTCAAAAACAAAACAAAAACAACAAAACAAACTGAAACACTTTCATAAACTATCACTAGTAAACGCTAGCAAATTACATAAATAGCACTTAGACTATGCGCACTGGCGCCTAAATATATGCGTGTCTAGTATGATGACACCAGACGTTCCTATTTTATTTAGCTACCCAGTTCGACACCGGTCGTTGCCAAAGTACACTCCTGTTTTCCTTGGGTTCTTTGGAGAATTTTAGGAAAGTTCTCCAGAGAACATCAGTGAAGTAATAATAAACAAATTAATACATTCATAAACTTCTGGAAAGTTCTCCCAAAAATTTCAGGACAGTTTTTCATAGAACTTCAGGGAAGTTCATCAGTGTATTCCGATAAAGTTCTTAGAAAATTTCAGAGAACTCCAGGAAAGTTTTTCAGGGAACTCTTGGGAAGTCCTTGCAAGAAAGGCAGTGAAGTTCTTCGGAGAATGCGTGGGAAGTTCTTCGAAAAACTTTTGTAAGAACCTTTGGAGAACATTAGGTACGTTCTTGAGAGAACTCCAAGATAGTTTGTCGGAAAAATCGAGGTAAGATCTAAAGTAAAATTTGTCAGAGAACTTCAGGGAAGCTGTTTAGAGAAGTGCAGGGAAGTTCTTTGAAGAACTTTGAAAGGACTTCGTCAAATTTATCAGAGAACATCCGTGAAATTTTTTCTGAGAATTTGAGGAAAAAAATAAATTAGTTAATAAATTTAATAAAGGTTGCTCAAATATATAAGGGAAAGCTCTTCAGAGAACTTCGGGAAAATTCTTCGGGGAAGTTCGGGAAAATTCTCCAGCAAATTCCAGGAAAGTTCTCCAACATCCTCGAAATTTTCTGCTGAACTTCCCTGAAGTTCTCTGTAAAAAAATCCCTGAAGTAGTTCTCTGTAGAAATTCCCTGAAGTTCTCTGAAGAACTACCCTAAAGTTTTCTGTCAAGTTTCTCTGAAAATCTCTGTAGAACTTCTCTTAAATTTTTTTGTTAATTTACCTCAAATTCTCTGTGAAATTTCCCTGAAGTTCTCTGTAGAACTTTCCTGTAGTTCTCTGTAGAACTTTTATCTAGATCTCTGAAGAATTTTCCTGTAGTTCTCTGTAGAACTTCTCCAAATTTACCTGTAGAACTTTCCTGAAGTTCTCTGTAAATCTTCCCTGAAGTTCTCTGTGGAACTTCCCAGACGTTCTCTGTAGAATTTCCCAGAAGTTCTCTGTAGAACTTCCCCCTAGAACTTACTTGAAGTTCTCTGTAGAACTTTCCTGAAATTTTCTGTAGAACTTCCCAAAAGTTCTCTGTAGAACTTCCCGGAGGTTCTATGAAGTACTTTTTTTAAGTGCTCTGTAGAACATTCCTGAAGTTCTCTGTAGAACTTGCCTGAAGTGCTCTGTAGAACTAGCCTGAATTTCTCTGTAGATCTTCCCTGAAGTTCTCTGTAGTACTTCCCTGAAGTTTTTTGTTGAACTACCCTGAAAATCTCTGTAAAACTTCCCTGAAGTTCTCTGTAGAACTTTCTTGAAGTTCTCTGTAGAACTTACCTGAATTTCTCTGTAGAACTTGCCTGAAGTTATCTGAAGAACGACTCTGAAGTTCTCTGTAGAACTTCCCTGAAGTGCTCTGTAGAATTTTCCTGAAGTGCTCTGTAGAACTACCCTGATTTTCTCTGTAGATCTTCCCTGAAGTTTTTTGTTGAACTACCCTGAAAATCTCTGTAAATATTCCCTGAAGTTCTCTGTAGAACTTACCTGAATTTCTATGTAGAACTTGCCTGAAGTTATCTGAAGAACGACTCTGAAGTTCTCTGTAGAACTTCCCTGAAGTGCTCTGTAGAACATTCCTGAAGTTCTCTGTAGAACTTGCCTGAAGTGCTCTGTAGAACTAGCCTGAATTTCTCTATAGATCTTCCCTGAAGTTCTCTGTAGTACTTCCCTGAAGTTTTTTGTTGAACTACCCTGAAAATCTCTGTAAAACTTCCCTGAAGTTCTCTGTAGAACTTTCTTGAAGTTCTCTGTAGAACTTACCTGAATTTCTCTGTAGAACTTGCCTGAAGTTATCTGAAGAACGACTCTGAAGTTCTCTGTAGAACTTCCCTGAAGTGCTCTGTAGAATTTTCCTGAAGTGCTCTGTAGAACTACCCTGATTTTCTCTGTAGATCTTCCCTGAAGTTTTTTGTTGAACTACCCTGAAAATCTCTGTAAAACTTCCCTGAAGTTCTCTGTAGAACTTACCTGAATTTCTATGTAGAACTTGCCTGAAGTTATCTGAAGAACGACTCTGAAGTTCTCTGTAGAACTTCCCTGAAGTGCTCTGTAGAATTTTCCTGAAGAGCTCTGTAGAACTACCCTGAATTTCTCTGTAGATCTTCCCTGAAGTTCTCTGTAGTACTTCCCTGAAGTTTTCTGTTGAATTACCCTGAAAATCTCTGTAGAACTTCCCTGAAGTTCTCTGTAGAACTTTCTTGAAGTTCTCTGTAGAACTTACCTGAATTTCTCTGTAGAACTTCCCGGAAGTTCTATGAAGTACTTTTCTGAAGTGCTCTTTAGAACATCCCTGAAGTTCTCTGTAGAACTTTCCTGAAGTGCTCTGTAGTACTTCCCTGAAGTTCTCTGTAACTACAGTGAACAACTTCCCTTAAGTTCTCTGTAGAACTTCTCTTAACATCACTGTAGAACTTCCCTGAAGTTCTCTGTAACATTTTCTTTACGTTCTTTGTACAACTTCCCTGAAGTTCTCTGAAGAACATCCTTGAAGTTCTCTGTTGAACTTCCCTAAATTTATCTTCAGAACTTCCCTAAATTTCTCTGTAGAACTTACCAGAGGCTTTGTTCCCACCATGTGTTCAAATCGAGGCGGTAGACGGATTAATGTGTCTGGGCTCATTTATGACTGCCGATAATGAAACCAGCAGAGAGATAAAAAGATGCATGGCTGGCAATCGTGCCTTCTTTTGATTCCTTTTGACGCTAAGCTTTCTTTTTGACGCTAAGCTCGAACTACAAAGTTGACATTCTACAAGATATTATTTAGACCGGTAGTTTTCTACGGTCACGAAACATGGAAATTACTTATGGTAGACCAGCGCTCCCTTGGGGTATTTGAACAAAAGAACGGTAGTGCAGATGGAGAAGGAACGTGGAGGAGTTGAATGAACCATAAATTGCATCAGTTGCTGGGAAAACCTTTCATCTTACATACCGCTAAAATTGGTCAACTACGATGGGCTGGGAATACCGTAAGAATGTCTGACGACAGCCCAGTTAGAACGGTTTTCGATAACGATCCGATGGTAACAAGAAAAAAAGGCGCGCAACGAGCATAGTCGATTGATCTGGTTGAAAGCAGCGGGGTTGGCGAATTACAGCCATGGACCGAATAGAATGGACACTAGATCGGTTTACATCAATGGTCACCTCGGCCTTGGCCTGTTCGATAAGTTAGTAAGGTTACATTATTGCATTGGGACTAACAATATAATATAATAGGCCGAAGAAAAAGAAAGAAAGAGGAAGACATCACCCCTTACTTTACGAAGTTCAAAACGTCTCTATCCCGGTGTCTCAACTAGCATTTTCTGTCTTGACAGAACTGTCATAACAAAAGGCAAACAACCTGGCATTTTTTCAATGTTGGGCTTAGTTCAGAAAGATTTGTTGAGGCATTTTTATCAAATTTAAACAATTCCCGAAATTTTGGCGCTAGATGAAAACTTTGAAAACAATCTTGATTAATTGAAAATTGTTGTAGCATTATCTTGGATCTCGTCATGTTTATTTAAAAAATGTCAGCTTAAAAGTTCAACATTTTTGTCAGGAAATATGTTTGAACAGATTCGTCTTAACATTAAACTTATGTGTCTCCACTTGCCATATTCTTTGACAGTGACACAAATGTTAAGATAGAAAATGCTAGTGGAGACACCGGGTATCTGGGTAAATCGACGATTACCTTGTTAATGAATTGGTGGACCCCCTCGATCAGTACAGTATACTTACAATCATGGAAGATTAAAAAATCACAACAATAGTAACACCAAACATACCAAAACTCCCTGTTACATCAACTACAGTCACAAAAACAATAAACTTCCCCCTGATAGAAACCTATCACAAAAGAAAAGCTACATCGTGCGCAGAATATGTGTTAGGTTCAAAATCGAACAATAACTGCCCTGTTTGAAAGAAACATTTAATTTTATGCGTTTTCTAGTGCACATAACGGTAATGCTAGATTCGGCAGAAATTAATGGTATATTTCATGTAAATTTAAGTCAGTTAACCCTCTACTTCCCAACCCCACCTTTAGACGGCCTTCATTAAAATGTCTCTAAAATAATCAAATGTTTTTTATATTATGATTCTCATACTAGCATCTCTTCAAAATGTGCTTACCTATCATACACACACATTGTTTATGTGTAAACGATGTCCTGTCAGATTAATTTCACGTGAAAACTTCAGAAGTCAAGGAAAACGCGGAAAAAACTATTTTGTGTTCGATACTGTAATGTAAGCGGAAAATTATCACAGTTTCCTTAGTTTTTACAGGAAACAAAATTCATAGGTAATTAGTTTAAATGTACTATTTTGCGTTAGAAATTACGTTTTGTTGTGAAATTTGCGGTAATGTATTGTATTTTGGTGGAACGTGTAAGCCGCCTTTAGGCGGGGTTGGGCATTTGAGCGAACTAAAAGTCTTTTTATGCAGTAATGAAAAAAAAAATAAAACGTTTGTCATTTGGGTCTATTTTCATTATGAAATTAATCTATAGGTTTTGGTTTCGCGTCTCACAATGAAAACATTATGCATTCCCGCCCATCCAAAATACAATGACATGGAACAGATTCGATGAAATTCGACGATACCTACACTTTAACTACAATTACACCATGTCTGTTAAGACTTCAGAGGATTTTAATAATTTATATAAAATCGGACCCGTCATTGAACATGTTAATGGTAAATTCAAATCGGTTTCACAAAACTGTCTTTATGCTTTTCATCATGAGGAATAAACAGTACGAGCGGTTTTAAAGAACTTCTTTTTTACTCAACTGCCCAACCCCGCCTAAAGGCGGTCTTATATTTTTGGTATTTAATAAAAAAGTAAGTTACTTCTAAGAACTAGTAATACGTTTTCCAGATTTCTCATCACAAAACTCATGTAATGTAGTTTTTTCACGCAAATTTAAGATTTGGGCATTAGAGGGTTAACGCCTGAATCTAATCTGTTGTACGGAAGATTGCAAACTTTGTTGTATTAAAGTTTGCAAGCAATGACGTTGTTTTCGCTTGCTTTGACTTGCAACCAAACGAGGGAAGTTTTACGCGCCTGTTAAAATCATTATTTTTTTTCTGTGTTTACTACGCATATTTCCAATTTCCCTCCATTTATACGCTTCCATTGAATTGACAATCCAATTTGATTTAATTTTACATTCGTTTTGATCATTGCAGCGCGCAGCAGCGTAGGGTGTTTTATTACTCGTTACTTAACTCACCCAATCGAGATTTGTAGTCCCGTGTTCCGATATCGCGTTGCTCGGTTCGTTGCCTGTAGAAGCCCCTTTCTGTTGTCGTTGCCTGTAGATGCTACCGCTGTTGATTAGCCTTTGAATTAGGAGGGGGAAGAGACGACCCTATCCCACTAAGACAAGAAAGCCCATCCAAATACATTCTCATATACAATTTGCTGTTTGTTCCTGACTCTATTGAAATACAAGGCATCTGTTCAAGAAGTACTTCTCTACCTAAATAACCCCCCGTTTTGCGGTACTTTCTTGGTTTTTTTCGACCACGTTAGTGTTGCTGGTTTCATAGTGGTCGATGACTTCAGCCGTTCGAGTAGAAGAAGGTCAAACGACGGAACGCTATCGATGCCCACAACCGGATGGGATTGTTTCCTTACAAATACACTCCTGAGCAACACGAGAGCGAAGAAGCACATCGCTTGGAACGTTTGGCGAAGGTGTGGGAAGTGTACGAGACCATTCAGTACGTGTACGAGGTCGAGAAACTAGACGATTCGGAGGAATTCGTGAAGAAGAACCTAGAGCGGACAAGTAAAGCAGCTGTATTTCCGTGCGAATGGTTTCTAATCAGCAAGTGGCCACCTACTCCAGCTCCTGTTGTTTCCAGATATTCTGCTGCGCCATCCGCTTCGTCTGCTCTCATTAACGTCAAGTTGCCGAGTGCTCACCGAGTTAGATGGTGATACTTATACCTGACTGACGTTCCACAATACTTTCTTGTCTATGAATTTTTTTTTGGAGCCTCAAAGTTCAGCAACAATCCTAAAGAGTTTTGAAATAACGTGAACGAACAGAGAAAAGAATCCGGTCTCCGAACCGTTATGTCCAAGGGAAATATTGAAAGCTCGTCTATAGATGGTATCTGCGATCTTTTCCTGAGTCAATTTACAAGCGTGTTCATGCAAGAATCTTTGGATGATAAACAATTTCACAAAACTGCAAATTATATTCTCCAGTTGGATTTCACCAAATCGTTGATCCTATGATCCGTGGAAAAGGCTAGTTCTTCCTTCAAAGCATCAACTAGTAAAGGTCCTGACGGAATTCCTGCAATTGTTTTGAAAAAAATGCGGCACTAGTATATCTACACCTCTATCCTTTCTCTTCAATTTATCGTTGCAAGTCCCAGATCAATGGAAAAAATCATATGTCTTTCCCGTTTTCAAAAAAGGAAACAAACGCGAGGTCAGCAATTATCGCTCTGTGATCCGTTTTGAAGTTATTTGAAACCACCACGACAGTTCTGGACATCAACATGGTTTTATGCCAAAACGGTCAGCAAGTACCAATTTGGTTGTTTACACATCTTTCATCGCTAAAGTTCTACAGCAAGGATACGGATTTCAGACCATTAGCAATAACAGTAGGCTAAGTCCAATGCTATCTGTTTTAATTTTTTCTCAGATTTTTGTTGGTGGTAACAAAATTAAAATCGGTGGTTTTAAACATAGTGAAATATACGACAAAAAAATCTCATAAAACCTACAATGGCGACCAAATACAATATGGAGGTCAATTTTTTTTAATGTCACTTTTAAGCCCTACTTTTTTTCTTTCTAGAAACATGCTCTTGACAAGAGGTTTTAAAGCAAATTTAAGAGATATGGCATGATAAGCAGGTTCAGAATTGCGCAAGTTCGAGCTTTTCACAAAACTGTTTGACCCCCTGGCGAGTGAGGGGTCCGTCAATTTGAGGAAAGTGCCGTTCTCATGTTTACATAACTTTCGATCAATCAAGCAGAAAAAAATTAAAGATAAATACTCCTTACAAAAATGAGTATGCCGTATTTGACATATAAACAGTATACTCTTGAGTAAGCAACAGCGATTCACTCTTTAAATGAGTATTCTCCTCGGAAATCCCAGTTTTCCTCGAAAATAATATGAAAGAGTTTAATGAAAGTGACGTCTCCCTAAGGATTGGTGAAGTTTTTTTTCGTTTTGATTTTGCAACTGCAACGAATCGGACGAAAGTTCAATCGAAATAGAAGAAAAGTTGTACCATGATTGAAGAAACTTCGTGCTCACTCAGGCAAGTAAACTTAAGAATTTCATACGGTTCAACTTATGAACGATGCTTTGGTATTTCATAAGGATGTTTCACACGACGTTGTTTTTCTACGCCTTTAAGCTTTTCTGATTACAAGTGTTGATATATACTAGTGGGCAAGTCACTGGACCCATAACCATAATTTATGAAATTATAACAAATAATCATAATGCAATCATATGAATATCGAAAGTTCATTCCCCTGAGTGTAGATGTTGAATATTCCTTCAGACTTGTTAGTTCAGACATTGCGCCTTTTTTTTATCGTACAAAATGCGCCGATGGATCTCCAATGTTTCTGAAATTTGTTCACAGTTGGAGTTTATGGATGTATGAAAGGAAGCATGATTTTAAAAAAAATCCGTGCAAATGCTTCCGAAAAACTCTATTGGAAGTTTTCAATTATTCCGAAGCATCAACCAATTAAAAAAATCATAAATAATGAACCAAGCACTTGAAAAGCAATGTTTTTTAATGAAGCATTATTAGATTCATTCGAAACTAGCAACAAACGAGTTGTTCCAACCATTAGCCAACAATAAAAAAAAACATTGCGAATGTTTGCATAGGCAATTACACTAAAAGTTTATTTTAGTTTACATAATAAAATAAAAGGTAATACTCACAAGTCATTTCGTTGTTTTCTGCAACGAAACTGAATTGTGCTGCAACGAAACGAATTGTAGCTACGAATATTTTGTCACAAATTAAAAAGAAATGTCTCTCTGGTGGTGGCATGAAGGACTGACAGATCTACTTTATCGACTCGAAAGGTAATGTGTGTGTATATGTGTGTATATATAATCCAACGCCCACTGTCCGGCAGTGATTTTATGGAACATTTTTAGCCCGGTAATTGGATGGTGAAAGCTCTGTTGGGATCCAGTGACCCATTTCAACATGCCTGGTTACCCACGTCCATTCCGAGGTCACTTTCACTGACAACAAGCCCCGCAAAAACACGGTACAAACATCAAATGGATATAGGTACTGTGCATATACTTCCATCATCAAATCTTATTGTTTTGATGATAGCACGTATTAAGCAGTATCGTTCAAATTCAGAAAGATCTCACCGGATATTGTTGCTGATCTTCAGTCTTCATTTGAAGGGCTTCCCTGTGATGCTAAGGGATGCATTTTTGTATCTACAGAAATATCACTCTGCTATTCGACAAATATTTTCACATCATCCTTTTCGAAAGGAACAGCCCGAATACAATTAGTATTTCGCGCACAATGAAAATCACAGGTAAAAAAAAACTTCCGAGAAAAAATTTAACTTGAAAAATCACAATTATTGTTCAACGAAAATAAAACTTTACAACTCTCCATCTGCACACCATGTGGTGAGAGAGTGCATGTGGAAGTATATGCATGCGCGTTAGCTTCGTTCTTTTGCTTCTGACCAGCAAATGGCAGTTTTCTACATTGCACTTGTTTTCTTTTTTCTCTCTCCACACACTGCCAACAATCAAAATCCCTCGCTATGAGGCGACCCTATATCGACTTCTAAACTGCTTAGAATCATCAAGTCACTCGCGACAAAGCGGAAAAATACTTTAATTTAATCACTTATGTCCGCGTGGCACAATACTAACAGCACTAACAAACACAACTAAGCTTCTATTAACTCTTTCTCCGGGTGCGGGGGCGAAGCACAAAAAACATGAAAAAACGGGGAAAAAATACCGACCATCACAATTTTTTGGAAGGAATCGATTAAATTCACTACATCTTACACAAAACACGGGGAGGTTTTATGATTTCACTGTTCGTTTAGGTTGAATTTCGAATGTATTTTTGATATTATTTTCCGCGAAAAGGATGCAGCAAAAACAAAACACGTCAGTTTCCAGAGCACGGCTTGCTGCGATCTCTCTGTATCGACTCGAAATGTAATTGTCTAAAAAGCGTTTTATTTTTAAATATTTCTGGCATGGGATTCGATCCTGTATTTTTGGATAGTGATGATTTTAAATCCGTGGTTGATCACACTAGGCCATGCTGACTCGTGAGAAGATGCTCGGTTCATGAGCATTAAGTTTTAGTTCTCGACAGAGTGGCGAACCAGCCCAGGTGGCTGAAAACCACTTTAATAAAGACACAAAAAAAAGTTCTCGACAGCGCTTTAATTTTTGTTTTGGGATAGATAAATTATTCCCACACATCCCAGCAGCGGTGTTTCGCATGAGAACGATAAAATTGAAACAGCGATTGGCCGGTCTCCACGAAATTCATTTCGTGCATTTTACAAAAAGACCAGATTAAAAGCAATATGAATGTTTCATACACTCAGCGAAATAATCTTTCGATATTCATAAGATTGCATTATGATTATTTGCTATAAGAATTCAGTATAAAATTCATAAATTTATCTGATGAAATATAATGTGTTGATAAAATAAAAATATGAGCAACCTGGCAACCTTGGACGTTGAGGTTGTGGGCTCAGTGACTTGCCCACTAGTATATATCAACAAAACAAAATCCATTTATAAGTTAGTCTTATGAAATTCCAAAGCATCGTTCATAAGTTGAACCTTATGAAATTCTTAAGATTATTTGGCTGAGTGTACAATAAACGATACATTTGGGCTATGTACAAAATCCATGTTTACGAAACGCGTGAATGGTACTTTACGAAAATAAATTTCAGTGTAAGGTTTAAAACACAAATTGTTGTAAATTTTTAAGTCGTGAATTTCAGATCATTTTCAGGCCAAAATTTTATCTAATTGCATTAAAGTATCTCTCTACTTCGTAATATTAGAAAATCATTCGATGGTAATCAAAAATAATAGTTCCAAGCCGTGAATCTCGCTTTCTTCTCAGCTGCCGATCTTTGTCCTATCCTGTTCATGTTGCAACAAACCATAGTTGCGTGTCACTTTTGTCATGACATTCGCAACTGGCAACAAGTCGGTTATATTACGCTAGGTATAACGAAAGCTGGATAGTTTATAACGAGCGTGTGGCTTTAGAGTGTAGTATTTGACACGTTTCTCACTTCATGTGCCACATTCGCAAAAAAGAGGTTGTCTGAAAAAATGGGAAAAGAGTTTATATTTTTAATATAGTCCATTTGCTTTTAGGTAGTTCAAAAACATCAATATCACATTCAATATCATGCACATATTCAAATGGAGCGTCACAAAACATATCGTGTAATTTTGTGTCGATTTTGTATGCAAAAGCTTCCTTCGTTAGCAATGTTTCTTGTGGATTGAAATGCAATTTTACCTGTGTCTGTATTTACTTAATGAATATAACTTAGTTGTGTGTGTGTGTGTGTGTGTGTGTGTGTGTGTGTGTGTGTGTGTGTGTGTGTGTGTGTGTGTGTGTGTGTGTGTGTGTGTGTGTGTATTTGCGTGTATTTGCGAGTGAGTATGTGTGTGCGTGCGTGTGTGCATGTATGTGTGTATAGGGTCCAATCATGAATTGCTCGTGAAATATTTGATTTCGATTATATATAAATGTTCTTTCATCAATTTGCCAGCAGCCTTCGCGATTGCAGGTGGCATACCTCCTATGTTGAGCGGAAAACCTCAATAACCATTAAAAAAAACACTATTAACCGATGATCTTAAAACTCAAGACAATATTATCGCGCCCTAAAAGAGCTTAAATAATTACCGCGTCCAACGCTATGTCGACTAATAACGGTGTAAACTCGAAAGGCAATATCTTTGAAAAGCTGACCAATTAGCATTTGTACAACCAGACATCTCGAGTGCTGTGCAGCGGCCAAACAACCTCCTACAGCAACATACACCCCCTATGGTCTTGGGCTCCAGTAGTCTCTCGACTGCACTCATGTACTGCAGCATAGCGGAATCATAAACACCTCAAACGGTTAGCAATTATTCGCACCCTGTTTAAAAATCTATTTTATCAACACTCATTTTTCACCTGCAACTGTGCGCTCCGACTTGTTTGCGAATGTTTCGGGCTGGCGGCTTTGAAGTCAAAACGGCTTTGCCGCGCAAATGGGAACACACATTCAAGCGCCGCCTCGAATGTTCAGTTCATTTATCAGCAGGCCATGCCATTTTAAGAAGTGCTAAATAGTTCAAGTTTGTCGGAGTGCATGTCTATTAGGAATTTCGGTATGGTTTAGCAATTGATTGACCCGCTGGTTCCTAATAATCGATTTATATTAAAAGTTACTTATCCGGGTTTGTACATATTTACAGAAGCTGGGAAATTTGATAAAATTAGGGTTTTTCTAAAAGCTATTTATTCACACTCTAGGAATTAAACTTAAGATAAAACTTGATTGTTCTACCGATGAAATGATATTGTTTAAAATGATACATTGACCATGTTTATCCTAACTGCTTCAAAGTTGATAACTTAACCGAAGCGAATGAGTTTCGTCCTTTTTTTTTTGTTTTTGGTCCGCAATCATAAATCAGACGAAAGTTCTTCTTTCGAACCTGTTTTCCCTTCGATTCGGACCGGTTTGAAGGCAAGGTGCAAATTTCCGACTGCAAACTACTGCTGTTGCTATCATTATCATTTGGTCCGAAAAAATGAAAACAGAGCAAAAGGATCCCAGTCTCGATTTGTGATATTACAAGTTTTATTGATCCGACCTGGTGGTGAAATTATCGGACACTGGACTGTTGCTTTCGTCACGTGGGAATTCGATCCGCGGGAACTGGTTTTCTCGATTTTTTTTTATGAATTTCTAAAGCATTATCATCGTCTTAAACTTAAGTACAGAGGCAAGGCTTGTTTCGAATTTCGAAGCCGAGAAAGCCGATGACCAAAACAAAGTGAACCTACTAATTTAATTTTGATTACTTTTACGCTCGATTGCACTGCGTGTGTGTGTGTGTGGGGTTGATTTGACTGACTGGCGCTTGTGTCGAAGCAGATGACGACTTAATTCGTACATGATTCACGTCTTGCGTGTGCTATATCACAATATGTGTGTTAAGTGTTTATTTTTAATATTATGGAGCGTTTGGTGAAAAATGTTATTATTGAAAAAAGTATGGAAACTAAAATCGTTGAGTTAAAATTAGGATGAGTCTATTTACAGAGTGAAGCGGAAAACTTAACATTAAGTTGAGGAAACAGACTTCGTCAATATGTTGGCTTAGTTGGCGGGCATTCTGCGTACCCAAAAAGGGGTAAAAAAATCTCAAAACGCATGAACGGAATATCGTTAAGCGTAGCAAACTCCGAATGTAATAACTAACCAAACGGAAACTTTCCAAACATGAAGAGTACACACTTAGAAATGATTACTTTTCCTCGATACCATCCATCCCTATAATCATTTCTAAAAGCCCCCTAAATAATAATCTCCATTGTATTAATGCTTCACCTTTAAATGCTTGTTGGTCAGGCCCAACCGTTCCTAGAACAAAACATTTGGTTCATCAAAAATTCCTAGCAAGCATTGCAAGCTCTTCAACTAGCTACTTAGTTACGTTACTCACTCCAGCCTTTCACTCCCCCCTAAACATACGCCCCACGATTCCGGGTGTCCTTTCCCTGCAATCTTTCAGCGAACTGTCTCCAGCTAATCACAGTCTTACCGGACCAAAGCCACACGCTGGACGTGACTCCGACCAGCATCGAGCACACGTACTTGACCATGTAGATGTGGAAAATGGGCTTTTCCTCGTCCGGGGCCATCATTCCTGCGCCGTGCTTCATCGACCCCCCAGCCATCGTCGTCGGGCAGGGAATGGAGAAAATTTTGCACATCTGCCGGTTCCACTGAATCATCCAATCGTCAAAGTTGTAGTACTCGTAGAACAAACAGCCCAAATATCCCAGGGCGGGCAGGATAAACAGACCGCTGAAGAATCCAATCCGTAGCATCAATCGTTCCAGCTTATCCGTCCGGGTCCCATCGTGCTTCATCACCGTTCGGATGCGGAACAGGGAAATGAATCCGGCCAGCAGGAAGAGCGCTCCAATCGAGAGGTAGATGCACAGCGGAATCAGCAGAAATACGGCCAACGAGTGCGTGTCCAACTGACCGACGAAGCACACTCCGGATAGGACGTCACCTGCGGAAGAGAAGAGCAAGAGATAAAGGTTAACACAATTACTTATTCACCCTCCCCCATAACCTTCGTAGCAAAAGGTGAGAGTGCGCATCGCTGGGCTCGCCAGCGTCGTCTTTGTTGGAAAAGGGCATAAAAATCATAATTAAATTATTGAAGAATTTCCGTTATGCATGCGCTTTGCTTCATCTACTGGCGAGCATCGTTCATTGTAGCATCTCGTCCCCGTCCCAAGTCGCGTTGTTCTTTTCCTTTTAAGGGTAAGATTGAGATCTAGTCATGTTCCCAGGAGTTGTTCAACTGTCGGAAGAGTGTATGTTGCACCAGCACCAGCACCAGCACGAGGGGGATGTGAGTAGGGGACTATGCTGGCACGCGTTGCCATTAATGGTGCCAACATTAAAAGGGTACACACGGGTAAGAGAGGGAGCGTGCTCAGAATATGTTTGTGTCTCGAATGAAACGGAATGAGTCCCAAGGCGGGTGGCTCGAAGACAGGTGTTGACGATGTGCTACAAGAGCATTATGATTATTGTGAAAAATTATGCGCGGGAGATGAGTTTTGCGATAGGCGATGATAACTGAAACAACAAGGAGATTGAGAGAAGTTTAATGGATTCCCGCATAAATATTAATAATTACACATCTGCTGGATGCTGAATAGTCTCACCGTTTAAAATATGGATCGTGTATGGTACCATTTTATTAAAGGTTATCATTGATATTTATTTCGAAAGCTAATACAAATACATAGTACAAATGTCTCTTAAATCTTATGAAACAATCAAATTCAATTATGTATGATATGTACTACCACCCATTGTAGCACGGAAACTAAGTCCGAGAGCAATGGACTCTTCTCTCTGTTAGACTTAAGCAAGCTTTAATAACCACTGATTTTTCAACGGCCAAAAACGAATTGGGTGGATCGATAGGGAACATCACTCACAACATCACAACATCCACAGGGATGCATATAAAGCATCTCTTTCCAACAACAAGATTACACAATTGGTCAAAAGAGCAAGCCATCTAACATGAGGATGCCCCAATGGGCGGAGAAAAGAGCCCGCCTTCTATTCATAAACTGTTAGCAATGGGGAGTTGGCATCCTCACTCTCCCCATCCAGAGTCCTTCAATTGGGTGCCCTGATGGTCCCTCCTATTCCCATGAAATATAATTATTTAAAATCTGTCTGTTTTGTGCCGAAAAACATGAATCCACCAGACTGCCCGGAAGCATGACCAACCGAGGCTTTGACCAGATTAATCCTTTGGAAAATCGTACAACCAGCGGATGACATCGAAAAATAAAAAAAGGATTGGACAAAAGTAGTGAAACTAGGGGGAAGTGCAACTGTGCAGAAGCAAACGGGTCATGTTCGAGGGAAAGTGAGATGTCTTGTTTTAATAAATGATTTTGTTTGATGCAGAGTAAAAGGGTATGTTCAACACTGGTGCTGATATAATTTGTCAAATAAAATAATTGAAATCTTAAAAAACAACACATTTGTAATATTTGGATAATGTCTGAAACGGACTATATAATGTCACATCTGGTGCGTTGTTTGGCGCTTAAGATGCGCTCTCCAGCGCACTAGATGTGACACTATGCGGCTCTATAGAATTAGAGCAGGATCGAATGGCGCGAGTGGTCTTGTCCGGGTTTGAACTGCAACGGGTATATTCAAAAATTACACAAAGTCTCCAATAATTATATATTCACAATTTTTTTTTCCAAAATGTGCTTCTATAGCAACGTGAATCCACATCGATAATTAACATATTTTTTTTTCAAATAACAAAAAACTTATGTTTTATTCAACTTGGAACTTGAACTTGAACATGGTGACATTGGAACAAGTGTTCCATCACATTTTCCGGACACCTTTCCCCAACTTTTTAACTGCTGAATATTCCCAGCTACTTAACCGGTCTTTTTAAATGCCCATTATCGTTCGATGGGTCGAAGTGGAGAGCAATTTGGCGGATTGATGTCATTCTCAACGAAATTTACACCCTTTTTTGTGAGTCGATTAAGAATTGTTTTGCCATAATACGGCGTCCAGAAAAGTGGAGGAGTCATTGTGGAGGGAAGCATAGTCTAATAAAAAAGCAGCAACCTCTTCTGCAGATACTCAGATCGATAGATTTCCGCATTGATTATTCCAGTAGTGTACAAAATGGTAGATTTCATACCGCAGGAACATATCGCTTACCATACCAGCACTTTTCGACCAAACTTCGACCTGTCATTCGTGATTTCGCTGACCATCGTCACCAGCGGAATCCATGTTGGAAACTTTCCAATATTCGGAGCTCATTTTTGATACGCCTTTCCCCAGTACACTTTTTTTACGTTCAATGCCTACTCTTCATGATACTCCTAGCAACGCACGGGAAAAGGTCACTAGAAGGGTCGTTCAAGTGATGAACAATGTTAACTTTTTAAAATATGAGAGCATTATCTGTGGAGTAGCATTCTTTTTTCTAAATTTTGCTAAGGTATATGATTGATAAAATACATAATACATGCTTTACTCTCAACACTGTCTGCATCGCTTACATCCTCCCTTGCGACGGCAGTGTAATATTGTGGACCTAGAAGGGTTTTTGAGTCCTGCTTGACATGGGTCTTGTTGTACATCAATACCCCCCTCTCGCCTTACTGCGTGGCACAATTAATGGACCTTCCCTTATAGATACGGAAACTCTGAACTGATCGGCGTAAAAATTTGTATGAAGGAGTTTTTGAGGCCGAAAAAGGTTTTCATGATGGTTCGAGACACCTCCTCTCTCTGAAAGCGCGGGCTTCCATACAAATGAAACACAAACTTCTCGGGAATTAATCAAGCTAATGGAATCAAATTTGACAAGTGTGGGTTTTTGAAGGCAATAAATGTTTCTACACAGAAAAAAATAATTAAATTCAACAAGCGCGTATAATCTCCTCGCGTTTAATTCTAAGCCAAAGCAAGCGCAAACAACGAGATTGTTTGCAATATTTCATGCACCCTACAACAACTTTTTCAATCTTTCATACAACAGGCTAGATTCCAAATCTTGCATTCTCTTTATGTGCATTAGATAACGTGGAAAATTCTTTTCATCTGTGTATGGTAGTTCGAGATACCTCCTTCCTCTAGAAAGGAGGGTTTCCAAACAAATGAAACAATTATTTTTGCATAACTTGAGAATTGCTAGGATGACCCTCTCGAAGATCATGGGTGTCACCTTGTCGTAGGTGAGAGGGCTAATCCCATGCAAAAGGGCTAGCATGGGAGACTAAGAACATGATCAGCAGTGATAGTATCACACTCTACTTTCTTTAAATTGCCACGTCGTAGTACGTTTATTTGAAGGCACTGAAAGAGGTGTCTTACTGGCGGGTTTAGCCGCAATTCACTCTGATACAAAGCTGGGAACAATCTACAAATTCCTTCAAATAATTTAGGGAAACGACAAAAAGTGCACTTTTTATTTGCTTGACAACTCTTTCATTGCTGTTTACTCTCTAATTGTCATTGAATAAACAGCAAATATACCTACACACTTGGTATTCTTAATAATCTTATTGTTCCCATCATTATCGAAAAGGGTGAAAAGGGATCATGATTGTGAGCAACTAGTAATATGTCCTGATGTGTCAGGTGCAGATAATGCAAATATATATTATAATTTAAAAATACGCTCTATACGACAGTCGTGATCAAGGCTCTGACTCTAACAACATATTATTTAGCTAGGGATCAGACCTTCTGAACTGAACAAAGGTCATTGAAAAATGTAACTTAGGACAGATGCTGACAGGGAGTTAAAGGCTGGGGTTTTATAAAAAGAATAGGACGCGGAGGGTCCGCCTAGAGAGACAAGTGGCCTTGAGGACAAAGAACAATTCTTCTCTATATCTTCTCTGTATTGTATGTCAGCTCCAAGAAACCTGCAGTCAACTTCACGTGATGACTATTTTGGATACATTAAATGTCCGTATAGAGCTTACCTCATGTGGTCGGTTTTAATTGACAGTTAATGGGACAGCAAATTTATTCAAAAACATGTGCTAAAATACTGTGGTATTCAGAACGAACAGTGGTCAAGTGGTCAACATAGACATAGACTGGTCATTCTGAGTATTCTGAATATCGGTACTAGCAGATATAATATACGATCGCAAAGGATTGGAAACTCGTGAGAAATAACATAGGTCATAAGTGAGTAAAAACTAACAACAAGCTTGCACATCATCAAGGTAAGAACTTCATAATTAACTATTCTAATTTGTAAAATTATACAAATAATTGAGACTCACCACTCACTATCTTATGCGATGGGTCAACTTATATGACACTAAAAGACCATGGCGGAATAATATAAAGAGATCGGCCAAGACCGCCAAGACTAGGAAATTGGTTTCAGACAAATATAACAGACACAATGAAAGGATAGTAAAAACAAAATTCAATAGTGTAGAACACATGAAAAGAATAAGGCGAACAAAAATAAATGAATCAGAAGAGGTAGCACGAAATAACGCCAATGACCAAATGACACAGAACAATGGACATGAACATAATGCAAAGAAAGGAGAGGCAAACCTGGGAAATGTAACACCTTTTGAGGCAGTGTCAACAGCGTCTCTATGGACGACATGATCCTTGCACGGCTGGTGAAATGCTTCAAAAGGAGTTAAGCTATGTCAGTCTAACACACAAGGAACAATAACTTCTTATTTTTGGTTCGAGAAAACTGCTTCGGAAAACTTTCAAACAAATAACAATCCAACGGACTAGACTACAAAAGACAGAAGGAACTTCTAAACAAATCATTTAAGCTGAAAACGTGATACTGACTAACAAAATCACAAATAGTCTATGGAAAAAAAATAACAAAGAACAACATAACATAACAAAATTCTCAAACGTGGCTCCTTCCGAGTCATTTGCAACAGCGTCTTCATCGACATGTTCCGTGTACGGCTGGCAAAATGATTCGAAAGGATCTACGCAACGATATTATAAAAGGCCTGGCGTAGAGGTTTCTACTCTATTCATAGTACCGCCAGCAAACCTAACAAAAAAAAAAAAAAAAAAAAAAAAAACTTACTCTTGTTATGTTATTTGACTTTAACCGTGAAAACAAATTCTTAATAGATATTAATTTTATCGAAGCTGCAACAGCGGAAGTCTTTCGATGACCAGCTAAGTTACGGATATATATTCTACTATAGTTTACTGGCTTGCTCGTATTTTTATTTTACATTATAACGTCAAATTTTTATTTTATGTTATGATATTAAATGATATGATATTATTGCATTTAAATTCATATGATAAAAGTTGCTATAGTACCTGTGAGACTCACTACAAAAAGTTTTTGTGATTCAAGGAAACGGAACAGCACTTCGAAACTTTTTGTTTACTATTCTTCATATGCGAGTATTGCGATTTGTTGGATCGTATCGTTGGAAGGAGAATCTTATGTTCCCGCGGGTTTCGCGTAAGTGTCTCTGCTTACGGGTCCGCCCACCGTTTTTGGCCCTTCATACAGTGTTACTGTGATTGCAAACCGGTAACTCAATTTGATCTTGCTATTAAGTGGAGCTGCATACATTACAAGGTCGTAGAAGGGATGGTGGCTACCTTACATACAACTTGAGAATTGAGATGATTTCTTTGGCTTTCAGGGAGTGGGTGTCAAAACTGTGGCAATATGTGACAGAAGGAGAGAGAGGGGGGAGGGGTCAATGAGCACGAACCACACGAGCTGTGCTTCATTCTGAAACTGCATCGAGGTTTGGTTTTAATGAAAATCCTATTGTGTTCGTTTTTGGTGGCGTTGAATTTTGATTTCATTCAAACCCTGGTCGATGCATTTTGTCGTTTTTCCGCTACGAGAGCGCATCGAAGTTGGTCGTAATCGACTAACCGAAGAAACAGTACCGCTGCACATGCTAATTCGCTCGCATCGACGAACAGATGAGCCTCTATATTTCCAAGCGCAAAACTGGGCAATCCGTTGAAAGAACAACAAGGCACAGCCACCTCGTCCAGACGCTGCATGTATCGATACCAACAATCCCATTTTTCTCGAAGTTCTTCTACTATGAGTTCATCCCAGTCCGTTCCGATCCAGATCAGCTACATTAGAATTTTTCCTTATACAACGAAGTGAGAAATCAGCCTCAGCGGATTAAACAGCGACATTGTTGTTTTCAGGACTTGCCGTTTCGTTGGTGTAGTGGAACCTACACTCAGCGTCTTGAGTTCGTTCTTCATGTTGGTCAAAAGCACCAGGCTGGGCGTTGAAGTGGCGGATTTAGTCCGTGCTTTAACCTACCCCGCAGTGGGATGTTAGGCAAAAATGTCGTTGGTTCGAGTACCACTGTACACATGCCCTTTTCGCTCAATTTTCCTAAAAAACATCTGCTATGTTTCCAAGCCTGCCGCACACTAGCGGAACTATCAAAACTTTCTCTTCATATCTTTAATTCTAGCCAAAAACATTGTTGTTCACTCTTGGTGGCTCATGGTGATGAGCGAACATCTCCTTCTACATCATAATCGTTACTCCTCGCACGGAGAATATATAACATAACAATTAATGTAAATTGGGTAATTGTCAAGCGAAACCTTCGAGGATTCGGTAAAGAAGTGACAAATGCACAACAAATGCGTTTAAAGTGGAATAAGTTCGCAGGTACAGTGTCACCAGCGACTGTGCAGATCATGGTGGCCTCCCGAGCAAAGGGTTATTCCAAATTGATAACAAGTTCTAATACCAGGTTATCATTTTTTGGTCACTGATTATGTTATTATTCAGGCTGAATAAACAGCCAAAAAACAGAATGAATAACAAAAAAATACTCGTTGAATATCATAATAATAACTTATTTTGTTATCGCTGCGAACAACTTGATAACAAATCCTATAATGTAAGCAAATTTATTTTAATAGTATCAAATTATGTTATCAATTTGAAATCAAATTCTCGTGCTAATAACTAAAAAAATGTTTGATTAAAAGCAACATTTCTTGTTCAAATATGCTGGAAATATTTATAGTTATACAATTCAACTTAAAACGTTCATAAAAAAAAGTGTGTTCAAAATGATAACATATGATAACAAAATTTAACAATGGTGATAACTAAATTTGTTATGCGATAACAGCGGAAATCAAAACGATAACTGGGATAACAGAACTTGTTACTTATATGATATCCCCTTGTTATTTTCCTTTGCTAGCAATCGATCACAAGTAAACAAGTAAACTGTAGAATGTAATAACTTATTATATATTGTTTAAAAGCTGAATAAACACACTTTTGGTTGACGGTTACACTTTTGGTTATGATCACTTGAATGCGTCCAAATTTACTCCGAATCGGGCTTTATGTTAAAAAGTTTGAAGAAATATGCAGTTCTTTTGAAAGATACCTTCTTTTGATTCTTTGCACATGGGCCTTTTATGACGATGCGTATTCCTGTATCCGAAAGTAAACTTCTGAATCAAGCGCTTGCCGGTTTATTACTCTTTTGAGAAATTGTTCCTTCTTTCAAATATGGGCAGTTCATTAAAGCTTTACTGATCACTAAAATGCATTTGCACGCTCATGAAACGTACATTTGTATTTGAGAAATTTTGAACCGAATGGTACATTCTACGAGAAACTGGTTTTTATTATTTTTAAGGTTGCATAAAATTACATTTTTATTATTTTACTTTTGAGACGTTTTTTCAAATCAAAAGATAAAAAGATATGTGGCCAAATGGCTTCAAACACTAAACTTGCTCGATAAAGCAGGAATATAAGTACATCAATGGACTAGTGACTTCTTAGCTTCTGTTAGCTTCTTATTACGACAGAAATTGAAAATAGTTGAAATGATCAGATATAAAAATACATTGCTGCTAGATTGGGATCAGATGAAAACTGAAGATATGATTTGATTTCGATTAATTTTCTTTAACATATTTCCATTGTTAAACATATCTATCTATCTATCTTCTATGTATATAAAAATGAATTTCTGTCTGTCTGAACCTTATAGAATCGCAAACTACTGAGCCGATCGGCGTGAAAATTTCGTATGCAGGGTTTTTTGGGGCCGGGAAAGGATCTTATGATAGTAAGAGACCCCTCCCATCACTGTGAAGGGGGGCTCCCATACAAATGAAACACAAATTTCTGCATAACTCGATAACCAACCAAGCAAATGGAACCAAATTTGGCATGTGGAGGTTTTTGAAGGCAAGAAATGTTTCAGTGGTAGTTTGAGACCCCTCCATTCAGAAAAGGGGGGCTTCCATACAAATGAAACAGAAGTTACTGCATAATTCGAGACGTAATCAAGAAAATCGCAACAAATTTGGCAGGCGGAGGTTTTTGAAGGCAAGAACTGTTTCGTAGGTGACTCTAGACCCCTGCCCTTTCGGAAAGGTGAAGGGGGAGCTTCCATACAAATAAAACACAAATTTCTGCATAACTCAAGAACTTGCTTAATGAGTTCTTCTTCTGGAATCAAATTTTGCATGTGGAGGTTTTCAAAATAGAGAATTTTTTTGAGACTCCTTCGCCCTCTGGAAGGGATGCCAGCATAACTCGAGAATGAATCAAGCAAATGGAACCAAATTTGGCTTGGGTGAGTTTTTGAAGGCGGAATTTTTTTCTTAGGTGACTCCTCTACTCTGGTGGGTGGGTTATGGGTGGGTGAGATTTCTCAAATAAAAGAAACAGCAATTTGAACCAAAAATGGGTTTGAGCCCCTTCATAGTCAAGAAAGTGGGGGTTGCTTGAGTTACTCTCAGTGCTACATTATGCAAAAGAAATTAGGTTATGCAAGAGAAAATTTCGCTCAAAATGACAGGATACGAAATGCTTCTACACAGAAGTCTATGAAATGTTTCTACACAGAAAGAAAAACGGGTAGAAACTACTGGTCCAAGGGTTAAATTTAAAACAGGAACCTTCACTTTTTTGCAGAAATTTAACATTAGCAAACAAAAATACTTTAACCAAATTCATTCCGAAAAAAAAAATTATAAACGCGCCAGTTCTATTAAATTTTTATTCCTTTAGTTGCAGGCATAGCGAGGCTCGCACCGGGTTCAGCTAGTATAATATATACGTTTTAATCTCTAATGTTCCTGGAAGAATGAGTTGAGGGAAAACAAAAAATCAGGCCTCCAGCAAGAATACTGCATTGTAAAGTATCTTCTTCCAAAATTTGTGTTCAGCCAAACGCCCATTCGGCCAAATATCCGTATGCCAAACGTCCGTATGTCAAACGTCTTTATGCCAAATGGGGTCTCATCCATTGGGATACCCAATTGAAGCAGACTGGATGTAGAAGTCTGGAATCCCACCTCCTCATTGCTAACAGTTTGTGAATAGAGCTATAGAATAGATAGCCTGCATTTTGATTAATTGTTCTAGTTGGCATGAGATTCTTTACATCCCTATGGATACGTATGCATATCGATCCACCAAACTCGTTTTCAAATAGATCAAGTCAAACAGAGAGGAGAAGCTGTTGCGATCGGAGGAGAGAATAAAGCCTAAAGTTTCCGTGCTGCAATGAATGGTGGTACATATTTCACATGACATCATGTAAGCTAATACATCAAGAGATGTTTCAGTTTAGACCTTCAAACTTCCATGAAGTAGTAGGGTAAACTGCTAAAAAAAAGATGGTTTTTAAATTAGATTATTGAGCAGTTCCAGGCGAAACTGGTATAAAATGTCTAAATTCGACATGAGCTGCTTGGATTTCGACGAAATTTCGAAAACATATTCAGTATAACAGAATACGTACATATTTTGACATAAGGATATATTGTTTTGAGAAGGGCCTATGTGTTTTTGATACAACAGTTTTAAGAAAACATTAATTCGGATTTCGTTCGTTTTAGAGAAAAAGTTTCTGAGAAGAAATGGTATTTAATCAATATGTCCATAAAAAACGTGGAATCCGCCAGTAAAATCAATGATGTTGATGTAATATCATATAACTTACACATTATTAGTCCAATCGTGTGAAAGTCAAAGAAAAAGTTGTTGGAATATCTGTGTTTGTTGAAACAAACAGAATTTTGGTGATAGACCATCTGGTATAACTTATAAAAAGGCTTGTCTCTAGGAAGATCGTTATTACAAACATTTCGATCATAAAATTAATTTAAAAGGATATCTTGGCATTGCAAAGTACTTCTGATAAACATAAATTACTTTTATGAACATCTTCTCCAAGTTGCTACTAGGAAAATATTGTGTCTATGTTTTGACGTTTAAAACAATTGTTTTTTCAGTGTGTATTATTTTCATGGACATTTAAAATCCCTACTATTTGTTCTCAAACACTTTTTCTCTAAAACGAACGATTTTCGAGTTACTATTTTCTTAAAAATGCAGTATCACAAACTCATAACGCCTTCTCAAATGTTACTTTAGTATCAAAACGACCGTTCCTCATTCCAAAACACTTACTATTGATATTCCAAACACGTTTGCAATGTTTCGGCCGAATCTAAAATACTAAAGTTTTTTCATTTACTGATTTAGCGTGAAACTGCTCCATTCGTTGAGGTAAAGTCTGTCCACGTTAAATTTTGGACACCAAAATAATAGCAGCAACAAAAATATTACAAATAATTCAACAAAACTGATTGTTTATTTCACAACACTACAGTTGTATCTACATTAAAAACAATAGATTAAGATGTTAACCTTTCTTCCTGTAAAATCTCCAACTTTCTGTGGTGCACCCATCATCAGGTTCCCTACGGTATCTTCAGATACGCCTGCCGTGACGTTTTTCCATCGTCTCTTGAAATCATCGGTACCATTTGCTTTCTTCCTAGTTTCGAAGAGTTTTCGCTTAACCAGAGCCCTGTACTTTTCTATTGGGCGGAGTTCTGGACAGTTTGGTGGATTGGCTGTTTTTGGAACGTATTTGACCACTTGTACCTTATACCATTCCAGGACGGATTTCGCATCATGACAAGAGGCCAACTCAGGCCAAAACAAAACTGGAGAGTTGTTACCTCTGAAAAACGGTAGCAACCGCTCTTGCGAACATTCTTTCTCGTACACAAACTTTTAGAATTTCGACCACAACTACATATGGCCTGCCAAATCAAATACTTCTACGGAAATTTGAACACCTTCTTTGTCCGGAAATGCTCGGTAATGGGGTTCCTTTATATTGCGGTATAAAACGCCAGACCCGGAAGCTGTTTAAAGTCATTGAGTACGTATGTTTCGTCGTCCATGCTGATAAAAGAAAATATTTGCAAAAAATTGGTGTAAAGCTCTTTAGCACGAGTTTTTGCAGTGAAATTTTGCTTGTCATCACGGTTGTGTACCTTTTTCACTTTGTACGTCTTCGGTCTTTGCCTCTGCTTTACTTTTTGTACGTATGATTATGACTTCGACACATTGCGAGACACATTCCGACACATTTTCTCAATAATGGCTACCACCTTCTTGTCCATTTGTCGGGAACATACTTTTCGATTTGTTTCACTTTCAAACTGCCGATCCACAGTCAAGCGCTGGTCACAAAATACGGTACTTTTCGGTAGATTTTGTTTCTTGTACCGATAAATTGGGAATTTGCTGCCATTCGTACAAAATACGTTTATACACTTCCACTTGATTCCACGCCATTTTACTGAATGTAACGAGTATGCAAACATGCTGTACCACGAAATAAAGAGGAGAGTTGCACTGCCTGTAACCGCATATCAGTCCCATATTGAAAAACAGCAAACCGAGAAAACGATCATTCAAGTTGGGAATGCATTTTTCTGGATTCAGCCAGTTTGGCGTACTTTTTTACTCTTTATTTTGATAGTTTATATGTAACAGTATGCATTGTTTACTAAACAATAAAAAAAAATAAAAAAAATGTGTTTTTGAGGAAAAAAACGCATTGGGACAAAATATGCAGTTACTTTGTCCATCAAGCATAAATGTAACCGAATACCAGTCCCATTCTGTTTGTTCAACAATATCGCTCTGATGCGGTATGCTTTGTCTTGGGGTTCGTTCAAATATTACGTAAGACATTTTCCAACCATTTTAACTCTCCTTTCACCATGTAGTACATTCATAAGATATGATCAACACCCCTCTCTCTCCATGTAACGTGGCCAAAAATATAGAATTATGAATTTTGAACATAAAAAGACGCGAAACCTGCTCCCGTTATTTAGCGTATAATGTAATATTTGACCGACTGGAACGAGTTAAAAATTGCTGTTCTAAGCTTGTGTTTTATGGAGATTTCACATTTCTTTACGAAATCAAAATGTCCTAGAGCAAAACCAAAAGTTACTTTGGTGATAGTGATGAAAGTTCTGTCGACGAAGATTGTGGATTTGATGCGATGACAAGAGCTGGTAAGTTATTTGTATCTAAAATCGTGAAAAAATGCAAGGGTTTTGGTCGAATTTCACTTCTTTCTTGTCGGACAAGAAAGAAAGAGATCATGGCCATTCGATAATGTGAGCCAATTCTTATTTTAAAATGCAGATCAGTTTAAAAGCACTCTGGTGAGGATGCAACATGTGGAAGTTTTTGTTCCATAAAAGCGGAAAAACTTGTGTCAGTGGATAATGATCTGCAATGTGATGCAGCTTTATATGCTCCATCCTCAAATGCAGATCAAGAGAAGGTCCGTGATGCATTGAATGATGTTTCACGTTTTATACATGCGGATAATGATTCTGATAGTAGCTTTTTTGCCACAGAGACGGAGACAAGGAACACCGGAACAAAAAAATCGCAAAAAACAATTTCAGAATCGTGACTTAACAGGAAGACGGCGCGGCGCCTTGCTCTTGTTATAATTTTGGAGAATTTCTGATACGTCAAAGAGTGCGGCCATTAGAATTCCAAAGATATATTATCGTGAAGTAAGGATCCCTGTACAGTAACTCTGTGAAAGGCGAGGACTTGAAGTGCTACAAATTATTTACAAACAAGTAAGAAAAACTAATTTCAGCTGAGGACTATGATCTGGAAGGCCAATTGAAATAGAAGAGCCAACCTCGAGGCATTGACGCTGAAAGGAAAAACTAATTAACTTAAAACCATTTTTCCATTGGTTGAGCAAGAGAAGAAGAGATATTTAATGGAATTGTCTCAAACGGGACAAATGGGAGACTGATTGGTAGAATGGATTTTTATTCCAATATTATTCCTGTTTACAATTACATTTTTTGCTTAATTTATTATTTTATTATGTCTATAAATAGGATTAAACATTCGAGAAGTACAACCATAATTCTAAAAGATGTTAAATATTTTTATTTTACTGCCACTTTTAAAATGGGACTCATATGCGGTTACTTCAATAATGGGACTCATATGCGGTTACTTTCAAGATTGGACAAACCGACCTGATATTTTTTTCACATTTTTTGTAACTAACTGCTAAATTTTATTATTGCTTTCGAAAATATGATAAAAAATAAGGCAATTACGCAACATAACTCAAAAACGTCAAAAAGTAATATGGGACTGATATGCGGTTACAGGCAGTGCAGCTGTCACATAAGTGAAATAATTCAAACTTTACACTGAAAGAAAAGTGTCGTGGACAGGCTTAACAATGAATGGTAGTACATATTTCACATAACATTACAGGGTGCGGCAGAAAATAATGCGAAAATGTTCAAACATGAGTATTGGGTTAATTCGTGTAGCTAGTGACTAATTTCTGTCCAAAGTGTATTTGTATATGTTTACTTTCAAGTGCTACATCCAAACATTCTATTTGTTTTATTGCAAATTCTTCAACATGTTCGCGAAAGAAGTGATCACCAGTTTGTTGCTCGCCCAGAAGAAGCCGAAAGAGATTGCCTAGGTGGTAGGGTGCCATTAAGCAACAGTTTACCGCATAAAAAAGTCCCTGCAGGATGGTCCTAAGCAGCGGAAGCCGGGGAGCGGACGTCCGCGCTTTGCTCGCACGCCGAACGTGATCCATAAGAAAACTTGCAAAGGAAGCCAATATTTCGGAGAAATCCATGCGAAGAATCATCACCTGCATGCATCTTCCTGAGCCAAAGTGAAACGCCACTTGATTACGGACCGGGTCAAGGAACTACGAGTGACTCGTTCTAAGAGATTGCTTTCCTTGTTGAAGAAGGAAAAATTGATAATCCTGTTCTCCGACGAAAGGCTTTTCAGCACCGATGCTGTGGCCAACAGCCGCACGGACCGGTTTATTTTACCGCAGAAAATGGAGAACGATCCGGAAAAGGTGAAATTCAAATTTCAAACCAAACATCCGGCTGGTGTCATGATGTTTGGCTTGGTGGCGTCCAACGGTTTGAAAATCAATACCGAAGTGTATATCGGTATTTTAAAGGACCAAGTGCTTCCCTGGGTGAAGGCCAACTTCTCCGAGGACCAAAACGTTGTCATACAGCAGGATGGGGCGCCGTGTCACACGTCCAATCGAACCCAACAATGGTTAAACGATAACATGAAGTTTTGACCGAAGGATTTGTGGCCCCCTAACAGTCCAGATCTTAATCTATATTGAAGCACGAGCCTGCAAAACATCACATCCCAGTGTGAAAACCCTTAAGTCAACCATAACACGCACATGGCAGTCAATGTCGGAGGACTATGTCCGAAAGGCATGCTCTGGCTTCCGGCGTAGGCTCGAGGATGTTATTAATAAAAATTGAGGACGCATTGAATAAATTTGTTTGAAAGGACTTTATAAAGTTAACTGCATTCGAAAATGTTGATATTATTGCTTGAAATAGTTGAAAATGGGATTTGAAGGATATAGAATAAATGTTCGCATTATTTTCTGCCGCACCCTGTACACCTTAAAGATGAATCTTTTTTTAAATAAGACCATACGTTTAAGTATTTACTATTTTCAGAATAGTTTTTGGACCCTCCGGAAAGTTCTTACTTGCAAATCTACAAAAAATCAGGATTGATTTACTTGACACAATTGTGCAGAAAAGAATTCACAAACATCACAAGTTCAGCTTGCTTTAATTAAAATTAACGCTAACCGTATCCGCCTGTGATTAAAAATGTTAAATTACTCGTTCAGCATTTTGCGTCTCTCCTCGTCACAGTTTCATCAACTTTGAGCTCCCTCTTTTGGCTCCACAATCACATTCCGCCAGTTGCAAAATTAATTACGCTCGCAATCATTTTGTAAATTTGCGATTTTCCACCCCATCCAACCCAAGCTACGAAATCAACCGTCTTCACAGACCGTGCTAATCCTGTTTTACTTTCTCCGGCATTTAAAATACCTACTTTATGCACATGAATATTAGATTTTCTCCACTGGCTCTGAAATTCTCCCGTTTGCCCAAGTGAAAATTACACCCAGAGCAGCGATTCCTCGCCGGTCTCGGTAATGACCAGCCGGAGGTTTCAGCCCGCAGAAACTCCCCGAGCACAGCCGAAGATAAGCCCCATTGCTCATCGTGCACTGAACTCAACTGCGGAAATGTTGCAGATTCTAATCCAATTAGACGCACGGTGGCCGCTGCTAGATTGGCGCTGGATGGGCGGAAAAATTGATCTTGATTGGTCACTACCCGGAGGAGATATGGCGGCGATCGTGGAAGCTCGCGGTCCATGAGTGATGATTATTGGCCGGAGAGGTGAAAACTCCGTTACGGAAAAATTGACGCAGATGAAGCAATAAGACGTGCCGCAAGGGATATTAGCTGCCGATTAGATTACGATGCCGGCAGTGGAGGCCGCTGGTTTTTAGGGCCTGTGAGAACGTGGAGCTTATAATTTACCGCTTTCAGGCGTGAATCGAATCGGGGATTTATTACTTTAATTGGATGTTGGACTTTTATGGCCAATTGCTCAATCGGAACTGTTGCGCTCGAGAGGAGAAACTAGTTTGCGATTGTCTGCGAGGAAAGTGTCAATCTCGGAACGCCTTAATTTGTCACTATTTAATCCCAATAACTATAAACCCCCCATTAGACAAGTGTATGTGTGATCATCGTTGGAGAGTCGTCTTCTTGTACTGCGAGCGCACATATTTGCATAAATTATCATACCAACATCGAAGGCTATTGCGTAACATCACTATCACACAATGACGCCCCCCTTCCTCGCCACTTTCTCTGAAATCTCTCTCCACAAGATTGCAGTTCTTTGCTAAGTACAAGGTTCTATCGAACGATAATTTGAATATAATAATTGTGTTCCATGAATAAACATTCCTACCACTTAATACAAGAAATGGCACAAGAGCTGAGATCAAAGCAGAGCTCCCCTTTTGGACCCATCCAGCCGCAGAGTATGAAGCGGAAAATTGTTTACTCACGAACAAGATGAAATGTTCCGGATAGCGGCGACGACGGCGGCGGCGGCGGCGGAGTTGTTTTTGCCTCATTCTGCACGCCCGTCCGTTACAAGCTACGGCCGCCACAGGTCTGCGACACAAGATGACGGACGTTCTCTAACGGGCACACCTCACGGGATCGTCTCGTATAATTTAAAACTTTGATGATTCCTTTACCTTGTGTACATACTTCCCAGCATGACGGCCGACCGACACAGATCGCCGAATCATCATCTCGTTTGCAATCAACCGACGACCAATTTTTGCATACTTCTTCAACGAGCGGAGCCAAAGAGGTATTCTTCCTTGTTGTGATTACAATTTATGATCCGAAAGTTGGAGAAAAAAAAGCAATTTTCTTCTATGATACGGCTGGCCCGTCATCGTTGTAGGTTTATGCTTTTTTTTTTCCCCCAGTCAGCCATATTATTCAATTGGGTACGGCTTTTTGCCCAGGGGTATGTACTATATGTTGGCCGTTTTGTGGAATGGATCGGTTGACGTTGAGACTGTGTAATTATCGTGGTTTAGCACCGCGAGGCCATCGCCGAACCAATGAGGAGTTGCGTTTTTATTGCGACGATATATTCACGAGTTATCGGTGGTTTCCGATGGCATTGGAATACTCACGCGGAAATGGTATGCATACAGTGTGGTTCCTGGTTATCAAAACGTTATTCAAGATTTACCGTTGAAAATAAGTATGATGTTCATTAAAACAATAAACGTTCTCCACAACAATAAACGAATCCACCTTGCTCGTTGCGCTTCTTCTTCTTGTATCCGTCGGTTCGTTTTCGAGAACTATTATAACAGGGCTGTCGTCCAACATTCTTACGACATGCCCAGCCCATCTCAGTCGACCGAGTTTAGCAATGTGATCTCCCAGCAACTGGTGAAATTCGTGGTTCATTCGCCTCCTCCAGGTTCCGTCTTTCCTCTGCACTCCACCTTCCGTTCAAAGACACTAAGAGCGCGTTGGTCCTCCACTAGCAATGTTCATGTTTCGTGGTCGTACAGAACTACCGGTCTAAAGAATGTCTTGTAGATGGTCAACATTGTAGTTCGGCGAACTCTGTTCAATCGCAGCGTCCTGCGGAGTCCAAAGTAGGTACGATTGCCAGCCATTATGCTGGTGTCGTTATCGGCGGTCACCACGAATTCGTCTACTACCTCGATTTCATCACCGTTGATCTGAACTCATGGTAGGAGGCTAACATTGTCTTCTCGTGAGCCTCTGCCCTTCATGTATTTTGTTTTCAACGCATTAATCATAAGTCCAATCTTACCAACTTCAGCCTTAAGTCTGATGTACGTCAACGCCATCGTCTCAAAGTTACGTGCTACGATATCAACGTCGTCGGTGAAGCCAAATAGTTGGACAGACTTCCTGTGGATTGTGCCACTCGTGTCTATCCCAGCTCTTCGTGTCACACCCTCCAATGCAATGTTAAACAACAAACACGACAACACATCACCTTGCCGTAACCCTCCCTGAGATTCGAAGGGACTCGAGAGTGTCCCTGAGACTCGGCCGACGCACATCACTCGATCCATCGTTGCTTTGACCAGTTGCGCGTCAGTTATTCCGGAAATCCATATTCGTGCATAATCTGCCATAGCTTGTCTCGATCGATTGTATTATCAGCTTATATGACTTCCATTTAATTTTCTGCATTTTGGAGAGATTTCACTAAGGGTTCCAATGATCCCTTTTGAGTTTTCTTAGCACCCTAACCTTCTCGTTAGTCAAGATCTCTATAAAGTCTGTAGTCTCGTTGATTCATCTAGCAATTTAAACTAACTTCTATTGCTAAATTAGCCTATGTTTGTATTCTCGTACGTGGAGTAACGAAAAACAGTCAGCGCCAACATTTGATTAGGGCGAATCTGCTTTTGTAAACAAACACTTTGACTGTTGATTTATCGAAAGTTGATCACAATTCCTCCAAATTGAATATATAGAATGGGTAGAGATACGGCTCTTCTTTTTTAAAGAGTGCCTAATTTTTATTTGTGACCTTTTGTTCAGAAGAAAATGACTACGAAAGCAATTGTTTACAAAAGCAGATTCACCCTAATCTAATGTCTAATGGCGCTGAAAAGTTTGCTCATCACAACGAGGCCCAAAGAGTAGACAGTAATGTTTGCTAGAATGAAAATAACGAGTGCATTAAAAAATGGACAAAAATTGATGATTTTTCATTGGTTTACCTTCACCCGCACCGACAAAAATTCCCATGCAGTATCAATCATAGTAACCCATGAGTCAGCAGACAAAATTTGACAGCTCTATCAGTCGAACTCTAACCGTGATGGCAAAAACAGTGAAGCAACTCCGTTCAGAAGTGTGCGCGTTCAAAGAACGGCACCCCGCCGCGTCAAAAACGGACATCGTGCGGCACTTCGTGGACGCCGTATACGCCCGTTCCGGCATCTATAACATCTTGGCACTATTAGACAACAATCAGAGAATCGAAAGAAGAGCGACAAGAAGCTCCAAAGTATGCTGAAGAGAAATACCGAAGGAAAACTGGCTACATCGCTGCGTGCGCTTGGCCGGGAGGTCGGTACAACCGGCCAAACAGTGAAAAAGTACCAGGCGAACATGAACATGATTCGGAAGTCTCGTCCACTGGTTTCGGAGTTGCAGGCAATGACGCAGCGGCAGCGGCTGAATAAGATGGTCAACTCGATTTTCCCGGAGAATCGCGACGTGGCGGTGGTGATGGACGACGAGACCTATTTCACCCTGGATTGCAACGACTGGCAGGGCACTTCGTATTTTACTTCCCCCACGAAGGAAGGGAGCTCCGAGGTGAAGTTCATTTCACACACCAAGTTCCCCAAGAAGGTGCTGCTGTGGCTGACAATCAGCGAGAAGGGGATGTCATAGCCACTCTTCTTTCGCTCCGGACTGGTCGTGAACGGGGAAATTTATAGCACGAAATGCCTGCCGGAAGTTGAGTCGTTCATCAAGAAATACCATAAGGGCGAAGACGCGGTGTTCTGGGTGGATCTGGCGTTGGCCCACTACTCGAAATGATCGTTGGAGGAGATGGAGCGGCTGAATACTAATGTGGTACCCAAGTCGGTGAACCCGCCCTACGTCCCCCAGCTCCGTCCAATGAGAATTTCTTGACCAACCTTAAGCGTAAGATCTACTCCAACAATTTGGTCGCAAAAACTGAGGAAGAATTGATAAATAAAACGAAAAAAGAACTCAAAACCATGCCTACACGCATGTTATTGTCCACCATGGCGAATGTTCCGGTTAACTGCCGGAAGGCCGCTTGCAGGGGCGTAGAACTTTGTTTTACCATTACCTTCTAAACATAACCTTCCATAAACTGATAACTGGAGGGTTTCCTGGATCTCGCGGACAGTTACCTTCGGGTTCTTCTTGACTTCGCGCATGATCTTGGTGTCCGTTCTCGCATCCGTTTTCCGCTTCCTGCCTCTGCCAGGGCGATCCACCACTGATCCAAACGTTTTAAGCTTCAGAAGAATTTTGTCAACCGCTGCCTTACTGATACTGTACTTCTTAGCGACAACCCGGTGCGATTCACCGTTTTGCACATCACGAACGACCAATTTTCGGATACACAAGGGAATTGCTTTCGAAAGCACTGCGTTCTCCATTTTTTTTCAATTGAATCAAATGCGATCACGTATACAAATGCACCAGGTTGAGCCGTTTGCTTCAAAACATGTCGAAATATCAAAACATAAACAATCGAGGGGTCTTCCAATGGAAACTTATCGAAAACATATCGATTTTTGAAGTGGGCACTTTATTTTGTCACTGTTTTTTTTTTCAACACAAATTGATTTTTTTTTCTTTAAGTAAAACTCCTTTTTTTGCAGTATTTCATAGGTGAAACTTAAAAAGAATATAAAAAATAAGATAATAAAAAAAATACAGTGTGTTTACTTTAATTTGAACTAATTAAATGAGAGAAATTGAAAAAACGATGAGGTGGGCACTTTATTTTGCCTATCAGTGTAAGTGATCGATGCCATCATGATCTGCATAGTCGCTGGTGACACTGTACCGGCGAACTTATTCCACTTTCAACGCATTTGTTGTGCATTTGTCACTTCTTTACTGCATCCTCGAAGTTTTCGCTTGACAATTGCCCAATATTTTTCGATCGGTCTGAACGCAGGGCAATTCGGAGGATTAATCTCTTTGGCGGCGAAATTGACATTTTTTACAGCAAAACCGTTCTAGTACCTCCTTGGAGGAGTGGCAGCTGGCTAGATCCGGCCAAAACATAACGTCGGTCTTGTGTAGCCGAATGAAGGGAAAATCCGCTTTTTCAGACTCTCTTTAATGTAAATGTAATGTGTGAGATGCGATCAAAACCATGGTTTTAAGACTACAACTGCAGATTTTTTGCCAAATCATTAGTTTCCTAGCAAACTAGTCAGCAAAAACTAACTTATACCTTTAAGGGACATCCCCACGACCAGTTTCCAGTTAAAATTTTCGTCCGGAGATTTGTTTATAATCCATTTTGACATATGTTTCGTCATCCAATAAAATACAGCCATCAAATTTCGTCAAAACTCGATCGTACAGTAATCGTGCTCGCTTTTTGGCCACTAAATTTTGTTTCAGGAAGCGATTTGGATGTTTACCGGCACAAAAAGACTTATATCCTTCTCTTGAAAGGATGTTGCGCCCGGTGGAAAAGTTGGAATCGTATTTCTTTGCCAAATCACGTATGGAGACACCTTACTCCCCAGCTCTTTGTCCCTAGTGCCACTTTTATGATAGATGCGCTGTGCTTTATCCACACTCAGAGTATCCTTGTAACGTTTGATTACAAGACACACCGTTGACATTGGGAATTTTAGTACTTTTGCTATTTTTGAGACAGACCACGAAGGATTCTCTAGATGTTTGTGCACAATTAATTTTCTTTTCTCAAGTTCCAGATCCGTAATATCGAGATGCAGCGATCAATCGAGAAAAACTTTTCACCAGTTTCTTTGTCAATGAAACATCAACAAATGCCTGTCAAACGGTTTTTGTTCCTACCACCAGGGACGAGGTGGTGTATTAAACTGTGCGTACAGATTTTCTTTGAATTGAGCTTTAGATAAAACAAAAAATTGGTAAGCAATGGGGACTTAAGTCAAAATAGGTCCATTGGATTTATTCGGAAATTGTGAGACTCAATATAACCTATGCTGCGTTGATCTGGTGGTCAAAAACTAAAGAACTTTTTGTCTAGAGCAGTTTAGAAAAACTTCAAAGGCTAGCAACTAGTTCAATCACTGGTGCAATGAGAAGTACACCAACAAAGGCATTGGATGCATTGCTTTTCAAGGTACTATTGCATCAATACATACAATTAGAAGCCTAAAAGAACGCTATAATGAACAGAAAGTTCGTAGACTTTTTCGAAGGTGATCTAAGAGTTCTAAAAATGGTTAGATTTATTCCTTTGGGTATGAACAACGAAGATTGGATGGAGCAAAAAAAATACAACTTTTACTGTTGATATCAAGTTATTAATCCTGGACGTAATTCGCGGAAAAGAGATGGTCCGAGTCTACGTTAAGGATCGATTATATTCCATACAGACGATGTCAGGAATGACGTGTAAATTTCAATGGGTAAGTGGCCAACAGTATTTCAAGCTGAAATTCATGCGATTCTGGAATGTTCTATTATATGCCTCTGCAGAAACTATAGATATTCAAATATATGTATTATGTCTTATAGTCAACCAGCTCTAAATGCTTTTACGTCAGCAACATACACTTCCAATACTATTGGCTAAGGATACTTCCATATACAATGGCTAAGGATAATTTGTCGACCTCCTGGGCATAGGGTATGATTATACTTATGCAAAAAACGTAACTGGCCCATGTTTGAGCTGATAGCAATTGAAGCTGATAGGAAAACTTTAAGATGATTAATGTTGATTTTTGGACATGGAAAAAGAAGATTCGGAGCACTTGTTATGCAACTGCCGGGCAATCTCGAATAAAGGATTTTAGTTCTTCAGCAAAGGCTACTCGAACCCTTTGGGATCTAGAGAACAATCCCCAGTACGGTAGTGCACTTTATTCGGGGTGTTATACTGTTTTTCCAATCATTTCTAGCAAAAGTGATGCGTCATTCTGACAATTTTAAAGCAAAAAAAAAACAACATGAATCTGCGAACCATTTTCTGTTTAATATCTTTTTGCTGTCTTTTCAAATTTATGTCTTCAGATGGTATATGGTACTGAGATTCTTATAGCACAGTTAAGGAAAAAAGGTTGTACCCGTGCTTTAGGTATCCGTCCCTAAAAAATCCGCATCAAAGAAATCTTGACCCTCCCTTGGAACATATGCTTAATACTGTAGATTTCTTAATCACCTGATAAAATCTCCAAAATTTATACTGAACTTAATTCGCGCCAGACTAAAACTTTATTGCAGATTGCGATGCAATGAAACGGAACGGCGAATCGAATTTTTAAATTTACTATTCTTTTAAACGATATATGCTTTCAGATCATCCATGGAATCAGAGATGGCATTTCGCACTAATGTTACGCCGGTGCGTGAGATTTGTACCTTCACAGAGGATACAACCATAACTCACCTCAGATAAAGCAAAAAGCTCTTTTATTCGGTGAAAAATAGACAGAGTGAAAGTGTACGCCTGTGATGCGATTACCTGGAGTGAGTGAACCACACTCTCTTTTAAACGATCGCGCTCACGTGCTCTCATCTGTCTTCGCCTGCGCCTGTGCTCTCGCCTGCGATCACTGCCGCGTACACTGAGGCGAGGACGCACTAGTGCTCTTTCTGTGATTCGCTGGTGCGGTTCAAAGTTAAAACATCGTTGGAGTATAGAAAATGTCCGCAAAAAGGAAGCGGGAAGAAACATTATTCTTTCCTCCTTTGTATGTAGTGTCAAAGCGAATTTGCAATCACTGCTGTATATTAGCAGAAGAGCCCACGCGCGAGCTCGGGTCAGGAAATTTAACAGCATTCGCTTCTGTGAATATGAGAGCTCTTCTTCTCACTCTAGAGCGATTGAGTGTAGCGTGAATAAAAACCATTTTTTCCACTCACATGCGCTACCCGTATGCAAACACGGGGGTGAATATAAACAAGAGAGAAGAGCTCTCGTTAAGGTAGGAAGAGTGTGTGGAAAATTTTAAATCTCTCTCTACCACACTGAGGTTATGGACATCACTGCATGGAATTCCCAAGTGTTGTATAGTAATTTCAAATTATTTTTTCCTCGTGGTTATAATTGATACATTATTTAAGCTTCCGGGTTTAAAAAAGATACGCAAGTCCATCTACTATTGCAGCAGGACAACAATCTTAAGAATTGTTTTAATCATTTTGTATTATAACATACCTTCAGTATATTTTATGCTTTTTTATGACATTTTCTGCTTAGAATTTATGCATCTTCGTAAGTTTTACCCTACTTTCTCACGTTAAGTATTTGAAAAGATAAAACGGTTTACGTAAAGGTACGACAAATTCTATTCATTTTATTTTTCCTTCTTCATTAAAAAAAAATTACAATTCAAAAACTAACATTGGAATAATTATAATCCTTTCTTATTTCACAGACATCTTGCATCTGTTAAGGTCCAGTAGTAAAGAAGTACTTTTGAAAAAATCATTTTCCATTTATGTTTTGTGTAGATTTATTCAATTTCCGTTTTGGGCATTATTCATACTTATCAGAAATTTATTTCGCCTTTTTGTTGGCTTAAATTTTCTTTAAAATTTGCAAGGCTACCAGGCGATCAAGTTTCTTTTGATATATCAACAAATGTTTTGGTCCAACAATTAATAACAGACTTTGGAAATGTTCGACATTTTAGAGTTACGATCATCTAATACTGGCATAAGCTAAAGAGGCAAATAGCTGCGATTTATCATTATATGTACTTATTTAGTACTTCAGTATTTCAATTATTTAGTACTTCAGCATTTCATAGAATAACATATTTCAGAATATGTTATTCTAATCGCTAGCTTCAAGGTAAACTGATTTCAAAATCAAGGTTAGCAAATCATATTATTTTAACTGAATTTTTCATATATTTATAAGACATCATTCGTAAGAATAAAGAGAGGGACCATCAGAGCACCCGTATGAAGCGGTTAGGATGGGAAAAGTGGGACTGTCAAATTTTGTGAATAAAGGGCAGACTCTTCTTCCCATCTAGTGGGACTTTTTACTAAGCCATGGCTCCGTTTTGGCGTGGTTTTCGCGAACTGGTTTCTGGAAGGAGATTCTCTCTAGACCCCCTGTAGCTTTGGGTTGCGTGCAAGTGTATCTGTTTACGGGCCCACAATACGTTTTTGGCGCTTCATATAGGAACATGATTAACACAATAGTACAACTTTGATCAAATCGTTTGGTTAAAACAGTCCAGTGCTATAGGCAGTTGCCTTGCTACATTAGATGGAAGTTCACATCATCATCATCATAATCATAATCATCATCATCATCATCATCAATATTGATATAGATTGCACCAAAATTCTGAGAAAGAAATCGCCACCACATGTTGAACAAAACAAACTGTTGCTTTCAATGAAAAACATATCTGTTTAGGAACTTGTTGGTATTTATTCAGAATCTTGGGAAATGTGTGAAACAAGAGGAATCACCGGTAAAACTTGATAGTTTGATAGAACTTTTGGTAATTTTGTCATACTTCAAGGCAGATCGTGAATGTCATCATAAGCACGTATCGATAAAAAAAATCTCGAGATTTATGCCAGTCTTTAAAAATAAACTTGAGGACCTTTTGTAGTATGAGCCTGATGATTTAGGCGGGGGGTTTATTGCTGTTTTACCAACATTATGTAGTATAACAGGTTTTATATTCAGTTGTACGAAATAATTCAAGAAAACTACTCCAAGTGTAGCTTTAAACTAGAATTGTTACTTGGAAAGTTCCTGAAACTCTACTTTATAAACTGTTCCGAAGTATATAAATACACCTTCTTTCTCACACTAAAAATACCATACTGTGATTTTTGATTACTTTATTCTCAAACATATAAAACATTTTTTTTCGTTTATCTTTATTTCGGTTTGCTTGATTTTTCGTAGGATAGGCAAGTTCTCTCACTATTCGTTCAACACTACACATAAGCTTTTACCATTTTCACCATTTTGACCAATCTTTCTTAAATTGTTCAACACGACCCGCTGTTTTCATGTGTTTTCTCAGCTGCGCCTTCGTCAAAGCCCAGAAAGTTTCGATAGGGCGAATCTTTGGGCAGTTCGGTGGATTCATATCCTTTGGTACAAATACGACATTGTTTCTTTTGTATCACTCTAGTGCATAAAGTCTGAATCCGCAATAATCCGGACACCTTACAATACGGCAAATCCTGACTTGCCAATACGGGACCTTGCAAAAACATTGGATTTGCCTAAATCCACTGTTCACGATCTGCTCAAATCATTTCCGAACGTTTGACGGTAGAGAGGAAACCGAGAAGTGACAAAAACATTGGACGCGCTGATCCTGTCATGGACCGAAAGGTGAAAAAGGATATTAACGAAAAACCCAAATCTCTCCATTCGAACGGTGGCTCGTAAAATAGGAATGTCGTCTGGTTTTGTCCACAAATCAAAACAACGTTTGGGACTTAAGTCGTATGAAGTAAAAACAGTTCCAAATCGCTATGACAAACAGAACTTGGCAGCAAAATCACGGGCTCGACGTTTGCACTGCGAATATTTGACGAAATTTTCATGCGTTGTTATGGACGATGAAACTTATGTCCTGGAGGATTTCAAGCAGCTTCCAGTGCTGGCTTTTTATTCTGCTATGGCCAGAAATGCTACAGCTGAGCATTTCAGAACGAAGAAGGCATCTAAATTTCCCAAAAAATACCTTGTGTGGCAAGCAATTTGCACGTGTGGCAAAAAGAGTAAATCTTTCGTCACTACAGGCACAATCAACAAGCAGACCTATCAGAAAGAGTGTATGCATAAGCGATTGCTACCCTTCATGAAAAGTCACAAAGAAAAACCTTTGTTCTGTCCCGATTTGGTATCATGCCACTATGCTAAAACTGTGATGGAGTGGTACCAAGCAAATCAAGTGAACATTGTACCAAAAACCTCAAACCCGCCAAATTGCCCAGAGCTACGCCCAATCGAGAGATATTGGGCTCTGATGAAGCGGAAGCTTTCTGGAAAGAAGCAACGGCTTCTACGATTTTTGATGAGTCTGTAAAAACCCTTATGGACGGAGTTAAGCGCAAAGTTCGAAAACTTTATGCAAATACCGAATAACTATGTTTTGTCTTCACGAATTGTTATAAAATAACATCCCATGAATCTGAAATAAACAACTACGACGGAAATTTAATGCGAAATTTATGTTTTATTCATGTTTTGTGGTTTCCGGAGTATTGCGGATACAGACCTTATTTAGAGTTATGGCAGGGAGCAAGGATAGCAACCATTTTTGCAGACATTCCTCCACGTAGATTTTACCATTCATTGTGTCTGTCGTCATGAATGGACGAGATATTTTTCCACATACGCGTATGGCCTGCTACACCATTACCTTCTAGTCGAATTTTTCGGTATAAATGGCTTCAGAACAGGTTTCATCGTCCACAGCTCGATTTTTTGAGCCCTCGGTTTCACAGATTCAGCCTGTTTGGTGCTTCGTTTTGGCTGTTTTCGCTTCCGACGAGTCAGCAGGCCCATTCTCTCCTTGGCACGCAACATTGGTCACCAGCATTTTCGCCACATCTCGGACTGATGCTGAAGGATGACGCTTGACCTAGTCTCTTACCTTTCTGTCGATTTAAGGGTCAGTGGGACCGGCAACACTGTTGTTGATTCTTTCGTAGTTCGGTTTGAACTGCTGGGACGCTCACACCTTCTTCCTTAGCCAGTTTTCTGATCAAAAGACCACTGACGGTGCACCAACCAACCAACCATTTTCAAACTTCCGTGAGAAAAATTGAAAAAAATTACAGCATCAGTTTAATTTGGATTTACAAAACAGGACGCAGCCAAACTTTGGATGAATACTACATTCATTGTGAATTGACGGTTAATCATTAGTGTATTTATAATTTTCGGAACAGTCTCTACTTGAAATTTACACTGACAACTACCTTGGGATTGAAAATAAATTGGCTCTTCATTATTATGAATGGTATGAATGGTATGAAGTGTACGGTTAGAATACAGTTTGGGATTAACTTAAGGAGCAAATTATCTTGAAATTACAGTTTTCCATGACAATTTCTGTGTGTGTGTGTAACTGTGTCCGGTTGTTTTGCTGTAGATAATGCGTGGTGTACTCATTCAAGTATCAATGGTAACAGTTTCGTCTTGCTGCACATTTTCCAACAATTCAGCTAGACATACATGAAACATACCATCATAAACCGCAGCCCAAGCCAAGGATCTCATATCCAATTATCGAAAAAGGCTTCCTTCCCATTTATCTAATGGCGTACATAAAATTTAACTGGCTCGATACATTCGTTTAAATTGACTAGCTTCATAGACCACTCCAATGATTTGATCCCTTTTCTTCTCTGTTCGCATTCATGCTTAAGGGAACTATTCAAACTCGAGTACTTACATTCAATGCTCACTCGGCCTGGCCACCATCTACATGTGTAGCACACATTGCTCCCCAGATTTTAAGCCCAAGTGCTCGTTCGCTATTCTCAGGCATGATCTTTCTTTTGAACCACACTGGATCAAGATCCGTACCACCGCGAGACCAGACGCAATCCCGTTTCAAGTTCAAGTGGGAGACGCAAAGCTCGAAGCAGAATAGAACGATCAACGGAATATGTTTCGCTATTCCAGAACTAATTGTTCTGCGCATTCCCCCCATCTCTCGCCGGCCAAGACCATGACGAGCCGAAAATTGAGTGCTGCGATATCAATTTCCAACGCACAGCAATCTGCCGCCCGCTCCCTCCATTCCGGACAATCCCTGCTTGAGCAGCATTTGTCTCGAGGGTGCCACTTGTCCAAAACAATCAAATGCTCTCATGGGAATTAGCGATCCGACCCGCACCGCCTTCGACACGAGAGGGAGAAGTGATGAGTGATGGCTTATCTAGAACAGCTGAGGTGATCCGACCGACCATTTCGGGGGAGGTCAGTGACCGATCGGATACATTGAATCATTTGTTCTCACCGACGACAGCCATGACGAACTATTTTCCCTCGTCCAAAGCTGATTTGCATTCCACTCAGCGTGGTGGATTGATTTGATTAATTTGGTGGATGCTGGGAGTTGATTTTGAAGAGGTTTTGTAAATCAATACGGGCTCAGTGAATCCAATGTAGGTAGAATGTTGCGCATTCGAGGAGGGAGGGGCAAATTTATTGCTTCTTCCGAAGTAATTTTTTTCTTCACTAGCCTGAGTCGAGCCATCAGAGGAGAAACTTTTGAGAAAGGGCATCGAAGTGAACGTTTCCACCGAGGAAATCCGATCAGGAAAGCTTGCCTCCTTCGGGTTCGCTTTCAGTCGCCGGTGGCAGATGGGAAGGAATGAAAAAGCTGCTGGAGCCATTAATTTCCGTAATGGAAGTAGTGGATATTTATTATTGGGGATGATGTGAGGTCCCATTGAACGGTTGTTGCTGCTGGTCTGTCCCCTGGTACGCCCCGGTGATTTTATCGGAGATGAATCGCTGCGGAACGAGCCTTCCTTTGATACTGCAGCGAGAGCATCCGATAGGAAATGGAAGGAATTCAACAAACTGTGAGTCTGTTTTGTGCTCTCTAATCGCGAAAACTGTTTTCATTTTAAAATTGAGCCGAGCAACGTGTTTGTATCCATCCAAATCCCCTGCAACTCATTGTACCTTGATACCATCAAAATTACACTCATTTTCAATTGTGTTGTACTTTTCGACTTCCCATCAGGCTTCATCGTCCTCAGCACACCTACAGCCAGGCAACAAGTTAATTGAGCTGGAATAATCCGTAAATCCTGCATATATGCAGGGTGGCCACACAATTTTAAGATAATAATTCCCGAATTTTTCCCGAAATTTCCCGGCATTTTTGCCTTATTTTCCCGACAGTTAAGATGAGTTAATATAAATTACTCGTAGCTAAATCTCAGAGCTTCCAAACTTTTGCCAGTTTGATTTACCACCAGAGACTTTCCATTTATTTAAAATACGCATTTTTGTGCGACAGGATGAGCCAGTTTTCAACAAATGTTGTCAAATTTGGTAGCTCCTTCTTGGTTCTAGCCAAAATTTGTCCAAGCTATTTTCTTTTCTCTGGAATCCGGCATTGAGCACAGCTGCCCAAATTCTTCTTTCACCATATCTTAACACCCTTACAAACGCAATTCGCCAAACTTCAAACACATTCGCCATCACATGAAAGATAAGTTCATTTCTGGCCTCACCTGTTACAGCCGGGTAGCCAGATCTTCTAAGGGCATCTTCAACGGTGGTTCAAGTCGTGGTTTGAATTTATTTGTTTAGACCAAACGCAAAAACTATTTTGCATCATTTCAGAACTTATATAAGCTTCTATGTTTCTTACTGAATGCACTCTTTAAAAATTTAATTTAATGAACTTCAGAATATCTTTGAAGATTGGCTGGAAATGTCTATAATGAACATGCCAGAACTTGATTAGACCTCTCGGCAGTTGAATAAAATAATTGGAAGTTTCCAGATAATCATGAAGTTTGCTCGCTGTCTTTCGAGAAGAGAAATGGTGGAACTGTAGAGAAGATCATTGAAAGTCACCGAAAAATTATTAACGGTTCTAGAAACTTGGATGAACTTCCAGAAAGTTTGCGGTTCATCCATGGAATAGGAACAACTTTCTGAAAATGACGGGAACTTAGAAAATCAGATTTCGCTTCCCAGAAGCTGTTTTAACTTCCAGCAGGTACATATTCTGTGATAAAAAGCCGAATGTCACACATATTTAAATGATTACGAGAACTTGAAAAAAAATCTAGGAAGCCGTGGAATTTCTGTGGAATAAAGGGCGAACACGAAATTATTGCGACACCGAAAATGTCATGCCAATTTTCTTATAATGTTTAGAATCAAACCAAAATTTTAGGGTAGTTTTATACATATATTTACTTCAAAAATCAAAAGAAAAGTTAATCGATGGAGCTTTGAGTGTAAAATTGAACGCATTTTCGCTTGATGCCCTCCATCAAAGTCTGCACAGTGTCATCCGGTACCAGTTTCTCAGTTTTTTTTCCATTTTCTTAACATGTCCTTCTCGTCTTTAACTGTCTTCTTGCTCTTCCGAAGTTCCCGCTTCATCATTGCCCAGTACTGCTCCACCGGGCGCAGCTCCGGAAAGTTTGGCGGATTCATGTCCTTTGGAACAAAATGGACAGAATTGGCCTCATACCACTCCAGGACACTTTTAAAATAGTGGCATGATGCCAAATCTGGCCAAAATAGCGGAGCTTCGTCGTGCTGCTGAAAGAACGGCAAAAGGCGCTTCTCGAGGCACTCAGATTTGTAGATCTCGCCATTTACTGTGCCCTTTGTCACGAAAGCCTCACTCCTCAGTCCGCAAGAGCAGATGGCCTGCCAAATGAGATATTTGGAGGCGAACTTCGACATTTTCTTCTTCTTAAATTTGTCGTCCACATAGAACTTGCTCTTGCCGGTGAAAAACTCCAACCCCGGAATTTGCTTAAAATCGGCTTTTATATACGTTTCGTCGTCCATCACACGGCAGCCATATTTTGTCAGCATCTTTTCGTAGAGCTTCCGTGCCCGAGTTTTAGCCGTCGATTGTTGCCGCTCATCGCGGTTTGGGAAGTTCTGTACCTTGTATGTATGTAGTCCAGCTCTCTTCTTTGCATTCTGGACGAAGCTCTCGACATGCCGATCTTTTTAGCCAAATCACGGCTTGAGATGTTGGGATTTGCTTTAATCATCCGCTTCACCTTTCCCTCCGTTTTTTTGTTCTCCGGTCCCGGTTTTCTTCCAGCTCCTTTGCCGTGGTCCAACGTCAACCGCTCCTGGAACCGGTTTAACACTCTGGAGACGGTTGAATGGTGAATGTTCAACATTTTTCCCAACTGCCGGTGCGACAGGTCAGGAAATTCCAGGTGTTTGGAAAGAATTTGTTCTCTCGACTCGCGTTGGTTCACCTCCATTTTCGTTGAATCGAAAAATACGAGTTTGACAGCATGTAAACAATACACATCAATGAGAAAGTGCGCAAAATTTGGTTAATTTTTATCCAATGGTAAAAAAGTTATGCCCTGTTGAATGTGTCGCAATAATTTCGTGTTCGCCCTTTAGTTAGCATTACCGAGATGTTGTTAAACCGTACACGAACTTTTTATGATCTCCAGGATTGTGAATAGGTGGAAGTTCTATGAAATTGATTAAAAAGTAGTTGGATTCTTTATACTCCCTTTTTGGTTGGGTTCGAAAAATTATCGATTAGTAAGAAGTTTAAGTTTTTCTTAAAACTTGAATACCCTGAACTTTTGCGATGTTTTCGGAATGATTGGAATGTTTCTTGATCACCGGGAAAGATCCCTGAAGTTCTAGGAAGCTCCCCAAACTTATGGAAAAATCCTTTGAATGTTTCCTAAAATTTTCGAATGCTAAAAAAATCCAGTTTCCTGTTTATCTGGGACGTTTTCTGAAATTCTGGAAAGTTCCCCGATCTTGGGGGAAGTTTTCTGAAATTCTTGGATGATCGCAGTACTGAGAAATTTCCTGAATTGCTGAATCCCCTGAGCATCTGGAAGTTTTTTCGAGCTTCTGGAAAGTTCCCTGAACTTCTGGGAAATTTTCTAAATTTCTGGGACGTTCTCTGAACGACTGAGATGTTTGCTGACCTTTTGGAAAGTTTCCTGATCTTTGGGGGAGTTCCATGATCTTTGTGAGCATTTCCTGAAGTTCTGAGAAGTTTTTTGAATTCATGAGAAACCCTGAATTTCAAGGAAGTTTCTTGAACTCTTACATGTTTGCTGAACTTCTAAGAAGTTCTGTATATGTCTAGCAAGTTTCATGAAATTCTAAGAAGTTCACTAAACCTCTAGGAAGATCCGCAAACTGTTGAAAAGCTTCATGAATTTCTTGACTGTTCTCTATTGGAGGTTCTCTTATTTTCTGGAAAGTTCCTTGAATTTTCGGGAAGTTCTCTGAACATCTTGAGTAGTTCTATGAACTGCTGAAAAAATAACCAAAATAATCTGATAAGTTTTCTAAACTTCTGGAAGCCCCCTGAATTTTTGGATAGTTACCTGAACTTCTGTGAAGAACCCTTTACTTTTGAAAACTTCCCTGAACTCGTGGTTAGCTCCTTGAATTTGTGGACAATTCCCTGAATTTCTCTGAAACAATCTGAATTTCAGGAAAGTTGTCTGAACTTCTAGGTAGAACCCTTAATTTCTGGAAAGTTCCCTGATTTTATAGTATGTTCCTTTGGAATCAGGGAGAATAGATTAACCTCGGAAAAGTCTAAGTCAAATCTAAAAAGTATAATAAGGCTTGCTTCATTTAGAATTGGAACAAACTTTTGCTCATGTTGTGGCGCTCCTGGTGGACGGATTTGGAAGTTCTTGGCGCACACGTGTCGGGAATTTTGTCAGCTTCACGTATGTATTTTTGACATTCCGCAAATCGACTGTACTTTGTAAACAATCAACATGGAAGCCGAAAGAAGGGAAAAAATTGTGCACAGTTATTTGGAAAATCCTATAAGGAAACATTGACGACGATTCGGAAGCCTGAAGCCAATCTGCCGACCGGAAACTGCATGGTAAGATTTTGAAGACGATTAAGAGGAATCCCAATCTGTCGGACCGTGATTTGGCCAGAAAATTCGGTGCTGCCCATAGTACCGTGAGGAGAACTCGACTCCGGGAAGGAATCAAGTCGTATCGAGCTGGCAAACCATAAAACCATAAAGACCATAAAACAGAATAGTGTGGCCAAAATCAGTGCTCGGAAGCTATACGACCAGGTGCTGACCAAGTTCGACGGGTGTCTTCTGATGGACGATGAAACCTATGTCAAGGCTGACTTCGGGCAAATCCCAGGTCAAAAATTTTACTTGGCAACGGCTCGGGGGGATGCTCCAGCCAAATTTAAATTTGCTTTTGCCGACAAATTTGCACGAAAATTCATGATTTGGCAGGGCATTTGCAGCTGTGGCAAAAAAACGAAAGTTTTCGTTACAAATAAGACAATGACGTCGGAACTATACCAAAAAGAGTGTCTCCAAAAACGAATTTTACCGTTCATTCGAACCCACGACCATCCCGTAATGTTTTGGCCAGATTTGGAAAGCTGTCATTACAGCAAAGTCGTTCAAGAATGGTATGCAGAGAAAGGGGTCCAGGTTGTTCCGAAAAACCTTAACCCACCCAACTGCCCCCAATTCCACCCTATTGAGAAATACTGGGCAATCATGAATAGGAGACTCACGGCAAAGGGAAAGGTTGTCAAAGACATCAATCAGATGAAGACCTGGTGGAATAAAATGCAAAAAGAATGGACGAAGAAGGTGTGCGTCGCCTAATGAGCCGTGTTACAGGAAAAATTCGAAAATTCCTTCGAAACCGTGACGAATAATTTTATCCGTATTTTTTCTTAAAAGTATGAAGAAAACGCTACATTTTTATAAAAAAAAGATTTTGAATTCAATAATAAATAACTGAAATACAGGCAATTGTTTTTGTTCCAATTCTATCTGAAGCAAGCTTTAATCTGATAAATTCCCTGAGATTTGACAAGATTTTTTTTTTTTTTTGGGAGATAATTTTTGTCCACCTTTTCCGATATTGGGGGCGTAAATACTGCGGGCCGTAAGTCTTAAGGACAGATTTGCAAAAATTTCTCAGGGTCACCAATCCCAAAGTTTTCGTCGAGAGAACTAGCTGAGGACATACGCCAATATCCCTTAGGCTGCAGTGCACCTATGTAACACTAAGGCCAACATATCCAGCTACATCGCAACAACTGGAAAAAGTAATCAGTTGACTGTAGATGTCGCCTAATTTCAAGGATCATATCCCTTGGCATGTTGAAACGTCGCAGAAAATGCTTCTTGTCATAGGTTGGCGTGGCGCTATCTATCACTATCAGCACTATCTAATATCGTTTAAATGAGATGCATGCATTCACACACTCACCACCCTTCAAGCCAATCCATGTTAAAAAGTTTGCGAAAAATCCTCGGTCTCTGAAGAAAACAAAACTTCTGATCTCTGGATATTTTAAGATTGACAAGATGATGGGTGTTGGTGGGTTTAACAACCAGAAATACTACACCGGTGCTACACCAACGCAAAGTTGGTCTGTTTTAGCTGGTTCTCTTTAAGTTTGCTGATGCAAATGAACTATAAAGATGTTAAAATAGACCACCGCTGAAGATGCTCTAAGCGGTGCGTTTTGAACAGGCTGAACAGTGAGATCGGTGGACCGAGTAAATGACAAAAACGCTACTCAAATCATTTGAAAAAGGTGAGTATGGTTCCTTCCAAATGACAAAAATTCCCGATGACTTTTGAAATTTCCCGCCTTTTTCCCGCATATTTCCCGATGATTTTGGATTCCCGTATGTTTCCCGCATTTTCCGATTTTCCCGAGTCTTTGGCCACCCTGATATTATATGCGCTTACTTTCATCCCACCCCACCAATCCGCACAATTCCTCCTGAAATCCTGAACGGGTAAAACTGATCCGGGCCCTAACCGGAATTGTTGAAAAGTTCAACGAATCACAATCTGCACTGAGCATCACTCGACGGCCGCACCCAACTCGTCAGCATCATCATCATCATCAGCGAAGTGAAGTTGTGCAAAATTCATGCACCATTGGTCCGAATCTAATGTCCTTTCTCTCACCCACCCCGAAGTCTCTTCCTGAAACCGGAAGCTGTTCCTGAATTTAAAAAAGTTTCACTATCCTCGCACTAATCCACAGGCTGAATATCGATTTTCTCGACCGGAGAGGATTTAGCGTGGAAAAGTTGATTTAATGGAATTGCTAGATTCGGGAGCCGCATCGCGCTCAGGTGTTACCGATTTTATTCACTTCATTTGGCTTTTTATGTATTGTCCTGGATCGGTGATGGCTTCTGAATGCAACCCGATAGCTGATGCCTACTATGATTATGCACCGATGTGGTTATGGCGACATTTTTTTTTCGATTGGCCTCTTTTCGTCACCGTATCGAATTTCATATGTTTAACGTTCGTTGCCAACGTGTTTCCACTAAAGTGTACAGAATTGATGTATAAAACAGAGAGGAATCATGCTGTTAAGAAGGCACAACGTAGCTTATTAAAACCTGCTCGCATGTCCCTCTGCAACTCGATCTTCACCATCAAGGACGAAATGGCGGTCGTCGTCGTCGTCGTCGTCGGTAGTGTGATTGGGGGTTTCGGTTTACTTTCAGTTTTCTTCCAAGCTTCCTCGCCGGCTCCCGAAGACACGTAGATACGAACGTGTCGCTCCGAGGCAGGAATTATGAAGGATTTAATGAAGCTTTCAGACACGTACGACGCCAAAAAGGAACAGGTTTCCGACCGAGTGAGGGGTTTCATATTATTTTCGACCCGCTGGTGTTTCATCACATGTTGACGTGACAATATAAGGAGTGAGTGGGGAACAACGGTTCACGTAGGTTCAATTGATAAATGATTGTAATCATAACCTTTGCCAGATCCAAATGAACGGTATTAGTGTTCAATAATTTAATAGTATGTAGATGCTAGATCCGAAATTTTCTTTCAGCGGAACACTGCGCAACTCAGGGGAAAAAACCTCCAATTCTGTGGAGAAAATTGGTAATGACACATTAGAAAGTATCAAATACATTATTACGCACTACTTCATATCAAGTTTCGTTATAAACATGTGAAATTAAAATACATTCTATATACATAGATTCAAAGCTCCATTTCAGCTTAAGCAATTTAAAATCAAGTCCTGATTCTTCTCCCAAAATTGGAGCTTAATTGCTTGCAAACTCGAACTGTTCTGACACTCTGAAGTCTCTATGGGAATTACTATGGGAAACCCTTTTTTTTTGTTATCTTCCAGATCATCGGTTCAGGCGCGTGCAAAAATGTTTAAAATATTTATTTAAAATAACTTTTGGATTGAAGGTTAACTTTTTAACATGGTGTGCAATGCTTCGTTTATTGCTCAGCATGGTGTGTCTTTAATTTTCTGCGTTATCTAATGCACATAAGGTGAATGCTGGATTGGCAGAAAATAATGGGACATTTCAAGTAACTAGCCAAAACGCCTGAATTTAGTCTGTTGTATGAAAGATTGCAAACATTGTCGTATGGCGCATGGCAGATTGCAAACAATTTCGTTATTTTCGCCTCCTTTGGCTTGGAATTAAGCGAGGGGAAATTTTACGCGCCTATTAAAAGTCATAATTTTTTTCTGTGCCGAATCGAGCCAAAAATCAAGTAACAAGTAAGTACGTTTTTATGGTAGATCTGTAGAACATGATTCAGCCTTTTAATGCATTCTGAAATTATGCTGAATGCCTCTATGTCATGCAGCAGGCAAACAGAGTTGTCTTGTCAAAACTTTTATAAATATTTATAAAAATTATTACCGTCGAAATCCATTAATAATTATTTAACTTGCCATTCAATCGAAAAGTGCTCTCCGGCAAAGTTTTAGCTGAACAGATTTCTTGTAAGCGTATATGGTAAATCCCATAAATCGTCTGGCTGGAGGTGACGGGTCATTAGGCTAAATACCATTAGGCCGAATGCCATCAACCCGATTTGCATTCTGATCATATTTCCACGAAGGAAATATCTATAACGAGAAAGGCTGCACGAACGTGTTAGCTGATTGAAATATTTGATATAAGAAAAAACTGCCCATTATTGAAAAAAGAATTAAAAAAATAACAATATAAATATATTTTACTTTCGGTTATAGAATAAACGACTTATTCATTCCATATTATTGGTGTAACAACATAACGGTGTCAAAACCTTGTGTTGGAGAACGGATTACTCACTTCGATAGACCAGGGTTTTTCTTCCAACATTCGATGTTATTAAATGCCCTTAGAGAGGTGATTTGGGTTACGGGGTCTAATTTGGGTTTAGCCTGGTTCCTATTGTTGGCTCGTGTCCTAGGGCTTGAGTTGCTTCCGAGAATTGGCAGCTCCAGATAACCGATCAACAAGACTCGCGGTTACAATTTACAACATATATTTCATGAAACCGTACATTTATTCCTAACATATACTAAATAAGTTTATTGTATGAAACAAGATATAACCGTAAAAACACAAAACAACGCGTGAGGTTCTACTCATGCGCTTGACTTTTTTTTTTAGACGGGATGGACTAGATCCAAAATTCACCACTGCATGTAATATAGGGTGAAGTTATTGTCCGTTTGTCCCATCGAGCGAATTTTTGCCTCTGGATCTTCGTGCTAACTGTCGGTGTACTGTTGTAGCAATCGAACAGATGATTACCATAAGACAATAGACTGATTCCACGCCAAATCGGTCGGTCACCAAACTCAACTATCTTCGATTTTGATGAAACTTGGTACACGTCTTCGGTATGTTGAAAAAAAAAAATCCACTGGTGTTAAGATTATTTGGATTCAAGAGTAACTTTTGAGATGGGTGTATGTTTTTTTCCAACATTTTACTTGAAAAATCGTAGTTCAAAACCATTACATTTAGAGAAAAACTTTATATGGGGGAGTTGTAGAGAACTAAAAAGGCTTTGTAAAAAATGTACACTGAAAAAAAAATTTTTTTCATAAAGAAAAATCGAAAATAAATACTAAAATCAAATATAAAACAAAACATATTTTTAATATTTTTTCAAATTTGTTTTGTGGAAATTTGAGAAAAAAGACACGTTTTGAAAAAACTCTAGGATGGACGCTCTTATAATAAAAAGTTTTCCGAAGAGCGAACTTTGGTGCATATTTCAAATTTTGGTTATTCATTATTATAAATGAAAATTAATTATACAATATGATTTTGGAGATCATTAAAAACAATAATGATTATAATGATAAATCACCTGAACGCAACCGTTTTCGAGATTTTTCGGATTTTATTTCAATAGAATGAAAAAACCTCAGAAAATTCGCTCTTTTCTTAGGTTAATCGAGATTCCACCAGAAATGATAAATTTTCCAAGATCTTCATATTATAACGTTCACATTACTCTAATGTCCTCTTTTCTTTTGATATCAGGATGATAAGAAGACTCATTTGAAAAGAACAAGATAAATAGCACTATTGTTTTAATATTGCAATCAATATATTTATAATTGTTTTATGGCTGTATCGGTCGGGCCGCTCAGAGAATGAAGGGAGCGAATTTGCTAAAGCGATGAAAGTAACAGCGAGATAGATGTCGCAGGGGCGACAAGTGTGAAATGGACAGATGATGAAATTATGCGGAGGGTCATATAGAAGAAGCATATTAATCGAACTGCTGACTATTTTGCCAAGCTCCAACGATGTTAGAGGTCGGGTGTAGTGTGTGAAAACTACACTCCGAACAGTTCGGTGATGTAGCGATAAGTAACACATATTGTTTAAGGTAGGTAGACAAATAGCAGCTATAACGTATGTCAGGTATATCTTCTCATAAAAAACAGCTAATGTACGCTGCCTGTAAACTTACTAGAGATGTTTTATACCTGCATTTACAAAGGTACCACAGCCAATATATATGCTCATACATAGTCGCATTCATCAGTAAAATCTATCTGAGTGAACTGAAAATGGAGTTTAACATGAAGAAGTGTTGTATGCCGTTTCCCACTAAACGGTGCTCAAAAAACCTTCGTAAATTAACCGAACAAAATGTCAAAAAACTCAAGTTTATGGGCAAAACACATTTGGACACTTCTTTGATGATTTGTGATAATTGTCGTTTGCATTTAAATAGAACGGAACAATCCCATGCTGCAATTTCGGAGCCTAGTGAGAAACCATCAATTACTAACATTATGGATCCACAACCATCTACATCACGGCAAGTAGACTTGTATGGTCTCGAGGAAACGCCATCGGCAATATCATTAATGTCAGTGCCATCTGATAGCAGTGTGCAAGATTATTCAAGGCGCCAGTAATATTGAGCTATTTAACAAGGGCGTAGCTGGAATCAACGTTTCGCCAATATCGGCTAAAAGTTCCTGAACGTAAATTATGCCCGCAAAAAGTTCAAAGATGTTTCAAACGGCATTCGGACACACATATTTGGGGATCAAGCGGAGGAGGATGACCTGGAACAATTGAAAGTGAAAGCAGCCGAATATGACGAAATAATCGCGCAGCTAAAGGACCGGTATGCTGATCCAGAAACTTCGAGGGACGATCAAGTAAGGATACTTTCGGTTTTACCACAATCTTGGACAAATCAAAGAGTAATGGCAGAATTTGGAATAACAAACAAGTACATCGTATCATAAGCTAAATTCCTTGCAAAGCACGAAGGTGTTTTAGCTGCCCCTAACGAAAAGCTGGGACACGGTCTGAACCCGAAATAAAAACCAAATTTTGCAATTTTACGACAGTGATGAGATTACACGAGCAACCCCTGGTATGAACGACTACGTTTCAGTGAGGAGTGAAGGTAAGAGGGTTCATATTCAAAAGCGCCTTTTAGTTTGTTCATTAAGAGAAGCTCATTCAATTTCAAGAGATGCATCAAAATGCTGTTGGGTTTAGCTCTTTTGCAGCACTAAGACCAAAGCATTGCAAATTACTTGGCAAGTACAGGTTCTCATAACATTTGTGTTTGCACCATTCATGAGAACATTAACTTGATGCTTCATGGTCTTAGAAAATATTCATTCGAGAATGATTATAAATTGTGTTTTGAAGAAATATTATGTAGCTCATCAACTAGAACTAAAAAATGTTACCTTCGTGAATGCAAACGATGTCCAGGCTTTTCAGATTTTGAGAGTAGTTTAACAGACAAATTAGAAAAACGTGGTTTAGTTGAAATATCTTTTGAGCAATGGATTTCAACTGATAGATGTAGTTTAGAGACACTTGTTAAACCAATTGATGAATTTATTGCTTATTTTTGTGAAAAGTTGGAACAATTAGTATCCCACGATTTTGTCAAATCTCAGCAGTCTAGTTTCTTGAGAGATTATAAAAGTTGTCTTAAAGACGGCGAAGTAATAATAATTTGTGATTTTTCTGAAAATTATTCATTTGTTTTTCAAGATGCTGTTCAAAGTAGTTATTGGAGTAATGAGCAAGCCACTATTCACCCTTTTGTCATTTATTACACGGAATCTGGAATACTTAAAAATATCAGTTTCATTGTTATCTCAGAAGTGTTGAAACATGATACGATTGCGGTGCAGGTGTTTATTTCAAAACTAATAAGCTTTTTGCAAACAAAATTAAAGTAAAGAAAGCTACGTTTATGTCTGACGGGGCAGCATCCCAATATAAAAATAAGAAGAACTTTGCAAGCCTTTGTAAGTTTAAAAGAAATACAATATTGATGCTGAATGGCATTTTTTCGCAACATCCCACGGTAAGGGACCTTGCGATGCAATTGGTGGTACATTAAAACGAATGGCAAAGATATGCAAGCCTTGCTGTACAACATGAACACCCTATAAAAAGTGCATTAGAGTTATTCGAATGGGCGAACCAAAAAGTGATGATTGTTTAACAAAAATGTCGTTTTGTTATGTATCACATGAAGAGTATGAACAGGGGGTAGCAGAATGGAATGAAATTTACCGACAGACTAAAACGATTGCAGGTACACAAAAGTACCACTCATTCGTTCCAATTTCAGAAAACGAAGTTTTTGTAAAACTGTTTTCGAATGACGAAGAAGGCAGGATTCATAATATATATAAATGCAATCAATAGTTTATATAATGTTTATGTAATATTATCAATGACCGAGACTAATAAATGGTATATATAAATATAAATCCAACCATAATTCATTATTTTTGTCTTATAACTTTAAGTGAAGCTTTTCAATCGACGAGCTGTTAAGAGTAAGTAAGAGGCACATACATGTGTTTTAAAAAGGCTAAAAACACAAGAGAAACAATCGTTAGCTATTGTTGTTTTAATATCACGAGTAATTTATGAAAAGGGCGTATTTTTTGAGGTTTTGAAATTTTATTGAAAGAAAATCTGTAATATCTTGAAAACGGTTGCGTTTACGTGGTTTATCATTATTATCATTATTGTTTGTAATGATCTCCAAAACCATATTGTAACATCAAAATTTATTTATAAGAATGAATAACCAAAATTTGAAATATACACCAAAGTTTGCTATTTGTAAAACTTTTTTATTATAAGAGCGTCCATCCTAGAGTTTTTTTCAAAACGTGTCTTTTTTTCCTCAAATTTCCATATAACAAATTAAAAAATATTAAAAATATGTTTTTTAGATATTTTATTTTTAGTAATTATTTTTGATTTTTTCTTGATGAAAAAAAATAATTTTTTTTCTGTGTATATTTTTTTAAGAAAGGCTTTTTAGTTCCCTACAATTCCCTTATATAAAGTTTTTCTCTAAATGTAATGGTTTTTTGAACTACGATTTTTCAAGTAAAATGTTGGAAAAAACACATACGCCCATCTCAAAAGTTACTCTTGAACCCAAATTATCTTAACACCAGTGGAATTTTTTTTTTCCAACGTACCGAACTCATGTGCCAAGTTTCATCCAAATCAATGATGATCGGGTATGATTTTTGGGATTTCCGGCACATTCTGGATGGAATCCCTCAATAGCCACACAGTCGTCTCGTCTGGGTTGACTTTAATGGGATGGTGGATGCTGTTCCAGGGTTGTACCGGTTTCAGGATTGTACTGGTTCCAGGGTTGTACCAGGGTTCAAGGCTGCTTCTCTTCACCCTTGTTGACGACTCACACTCACCAGATCTTGCTGCACCTCTAAGTTTTCTTGGCCGGATCGAAGACGAACAGGATCATCTGTAAATAACCGTTCGGAGAATTCTCACGAGGTTTTTTAAACAAGATTGCTTTAGCGCCGCTCCTGCAGGAAGGAGGCCACCTGGCGATTGGAATTTGCCCGACCTTTCTGAGCCCACGAAATAGAAAAACGCCAAAAATCCTGCTTGATTTACCCCTTTGTCTGTATGTAAAACCCCCAATTTAAACTCGCTCAATTCGAATGAGCTAACCGGAACGGAAGTAGAGAAGCCTGATATTGAAAAAACAACGGAACGGAGTAAATTCTATCGGAACTGCCCAAAATAAAAGTAAATTTCAATTCAGTACGTCAAATCATAACATAATCCAATTTAATTCCCGGTTATTCACTACTCATTCCGGTTGGGCAAAGCAGTCGGTTACGGGAAACAATCATGACCATGAAGAGAGGTTACCTGCGCAGGTTTTTAGACTAGTTTTCGATGACTTGCTGACTTAATACCGGCGTCGTAGATGGCGACGACGATGCAGAAGGCGATCGAATCTCATATCTCGATGAGGATGGTGGCGTCGAAATTTGACCGTTGTCACTGCTGAGATGGTGCTCAACGATGGCAGACGAGCTCGAGGAATATGGCCGAATTAACAGATGCGGAGTGAGTGGCGGCTGGACGAAAAACTTCCGATTTTAAATTCGTCGAGAGCAACCGTCTCCTTCAATATAGAAGCCCGCTTTTCCAAGCAACGTATTTTTACACTATGACCGAGCGGGGTTAGGGAGAATCCTATATTTCGGGTAAGGTTTGGTTTAGTGGCCGACACTTGGCTACGGATCACTAAAACCGCGTTCTCGGTAAGCTTTCCACAGGGGTAGTAACGATTCGTGAAATTACGACAGATTATTAACGACCTCCGGGTTTCACACAGTAGTCTTGCTATCTTCACTCTCTTCCGTATAACTACCTCGAAAAGCGGGCCTTAGTGGACTCCCGAGCTCAAATTGTTCGATCCGCGCTCCACGGACAAAAGATGGTGCTGATCGTTGTCACAAAAAAACCCAATATGTACATCTCAACTTCCAGCCCGTAAACAAAAAGCGCATTAGAGATGGAATGTCCAATGCGAATGATATGTTTCAGTTTTATGTAAAAACTTTAATATAATTAAAGTAAATAGTAAATAGCAACCTTTTTTGTACGTTAACCAAGTTGCATATCTCTAGAAGATATCGCTTTGTCGGTCTCACAGACAAGAGTAGACTTAAAAATTAACTAAAAAAGAATTAAAAACTCGTTGTAAACACTACACAAAAATCACTCTTCCAATTGAGTACCTTGGTAAGTATCTCGAAGCAACAACATTTTACTTATTAAAAACAAAACTTCCGAAACTACGCTACAACTTCGGTTCTCTAGCCGGTATCGTTGCCGAATTTTAACCATGAATGTGACCATGAAATGTTGATCAAACAATTATCTTTTATTCTTAATCAACGCGCCAACAAACAATCCGCATTGCGAATAAAGATTTATTTTTGCTTTTTTTCTTGGTTTTGCACCATCTTTGAGAAATGAATGTTTGCGACACATTCATCACTAATCCAACTTTTGTTGCTACGACTTTCAGAAGGGTGTACAGTTCGGTCACTGTGATGAAGTTTCTTTTTTTCCGTCGACCTATTTCCTCACATGATGACAACCACCGACGCACAGTGGGACGAAATAAAAAAATGTGGGACAGCGGTATTTGCGGCGAAACTATTAGGTGTGGCCCATTGATATCTTCTACAGTGTTTCAAAATTTTTTGAGTAATTTATTTTTGTTTTAACAAATTTGATTTGTATACACCCAAATAAAAGAAATAATTTTTTTTTATTTCTTGTTCATATTGATAACCATGTATTGAAACATTGTAGATTAGGTCATTTCATGAAACTTTGTAGAAGACAAAAACTTTCTATCCCTTTACTGGACGAGATTACATGGTGAAAAAGAATGCAACATGTAATACCCCCTTAAAACTAGTTTTATCATCATAACTTTTTTATTTGAATTTTGCCATTTTTTAAAAGTTCTACAGAGTTTAAGGTACTTCAAAAATATTGTTTTTTTGTAGAAGACAACTTATCATTATCCCTTTGTTTCAAGGATTTACGTCGGTTTTAATGAATTTTTTGAGCTATCTTCGAGGATGCGTACACAGATAAAAAGAAACATTGAATTTTCTGCGTTATCTAATGCGCATAAAGTGAATGCTAGATTTGGCAGGAAATTATAGGATATTTCATGTGAATTTAAGCCAGATCACGCTGAATCTAGCCTGTTGTATGAAAGATTGCAAACATTGTAGTATGCAAACATTGTTTACGTCTCCTTTGGCTTGAAATTAAGCGAGGCGAAATTTTAAGCGCTTCTTAAAATTAATTATTTTTTTCTGTGTAAAATACAGGTTAGCAGATATTGGCAGCTAAACTTAACGTTAGTTTATTCAACAACTGATACCCTTCAAAATGATGTACAAATCTTCCAGTGCAATGTTGAAACACAGGCTTCAAAAGCTTGTCGTGATTCAAACAAGGTTGAATGTTCTCCCGAAATCTTCACCTGGTTTTTATAAATCTTGCATGCTTCCAGATAAAGCCGTTCTCGTCCATAATTCTTCATAGCTCTGTACGGTAGAAACTGACATACGTCACTTGTACAATCCATGAACAGGTGATGTGTTGGGTCGTTGTATTGACGGTATTATTGGAAGATTTGCAGTACAGTACCGATCAAATAGGTTGCTGAGCGCCCGTCGGTGAAACCGGCTTAATAACTTCCCCCGAACTCAATTACCATTGGTACCATAGATGACGAGAGATGATCAGAGATAGAAATTTGTAAGCGGTATTTACGATAGTGATCGCTCGATAGTTTTCACACTCAAAGCTGTCGCCCTTCTTGTAGATGGGGCATATAACCCTTGCTTACACTCCTCCGGCCGCTTCTATGGGCCCATCTTGATGAGTTCAACTCCAATATGATCCTTGCTAGCAGCCTTGTTATTCTTGAACTATTGGATGGCATCTTGGTTCGCTTTAATCGCCATTCCGAAGTAGTTATTTTTCCTCTGTCTTGGTCTTCTTGGCGCTTGTGTCTTCTGTGCAAATCTGGTGTTCGTTGTAGTGCTGCTTTCACCTATCAATCACTTCCATCCGTTAGAATGCCCCCATCTTTATCTCACTCTCTTTATCTACAATCCGGCTCGTGGCATAAAGCCTTTTGGGTTGTGCTGAGCTTCTGATAGTACTTCTGCGTTTTTTGAGTGCGATGCAGCTGCTCCATATCCTCACATTCCACTTCTTCCAGGCGGAGGTTTTTCTCTCCCGGAATATATGGGGTCTGCTGTTGCCGCTTCTGTCTATAAAAGTTCACGTTTGGTGCATCTTCCTACTCCAAAACCTCCCTACACTTCTCGTCGATGCATTCGTTCCATGGGCTGTATTCCACATACCCGCCCAAGTAACACAAAAACCATCTTTTTAGAATGATTTATAAATGATTGTTTTACAAATGTATTATACACGCATTGCAAAACATGTCAAGTTCGGAGTGGTTTGGATCGTATTCTGTATAGCACTCTTACTAACGATTGAACTAAACATATTTTTTTCACTGCTGCAAGTGATTTATACTTTATTATTGTTCTTATAAACATGGGTCCATACATGTATTAAACATGAACAGGACAAGATGTTATGGGTAGTTCTAAATAATGCTGGAATTACATTACATCAACCATGCTTTTCAAAAAGTGTTGATTTTGCTGTACAAGATTTTGGTTCCACTGCCAACGAGAAGAAAATAATAGATACTCAGAGTTGATTTTTCAACAATCGAAGTTGGCTTAGCCAAGCAAATCCCACGCTTGGCGATGTTTTGTTTTTGTATGAGGATTTTTTCCGATTATATTTTATACAAGGCTTGTTTTTTCCGCTTTTTACGTCATATTAAAGTATGAAATAAAGTATTATATGCCTATATAGATTAATTGTATTTGTCATTTAACAGTTCTTTCATTGTATTTATTACAAGCTGTGTTGCTTGGGCGACGAAATTCTCATCTGCTTCGTTGAAGACTGCTTCGATATTATTCCAGCAGTCCTCAAGAGGGGATTCTTTTAGCACATACTCATCCTGTAACTTTCTTAAGAAAAATCGTTTATCTGTTTCCGACAGCAAATCTTAGATATGTAGAGCATTGCAGCGTAGAGATTAACCGTCACTCAGCTTTCAATTCTATGCAGGGTAGGCTTGGGGGGCGACAGCTTCCCTTCAATCCATTGATAAGATTTTTGTGTTTCGGCCAGCTTGATTATGATCGCACCATGCAGAAATGACTTTTTATAGTAAGAGAAATGTTTTACGCTGTATGGAAAAAGATATTCTAACATTTATATATTTATATGGAAATTTAGGATTTTTATCATCGCAATTTTTATTTTTGTGGGAAGCTTTCATTTTGTTTTGAAATTTTTTGATTATTTTTAATGGCTACCCTCTATGAGTAATTCAACTGTTTTATTGCTTCTTTAATTATGTTCTAATGTTTTTTAAGCTATATATATGGAAATTTTTATTTTTATTATGGAAAATTTATGATTTTCTTATAGAAAACTAATTCGTTTTATGTTTTTTTTGTGATACTTTAATAAATTTTGTTTTCATTTAAGCTTTCAATTTTTTATGGAAAATGTTAATTGTTTTATTGATATTTTAAGTGTCTAACGATCAGCGAAAAAATAATGTCTAAGCTCATGTTCATTCATTCAATGTTTGCAATGAACGGAGAGATTATTTATGTATTTTCGTGGCATACCGTCATTGATAACATTACCTGATACACCATCTCCCTCTAACGTTATCGATTCACTTCCCTCGTCGTCTTGTGTCAACCGAATTCCCATCAAACAACACATTCACAGGATAGTTGTCCGGCTTTCTCGCAACATATTCTGTCAAGCGGATTCGTCCAAATTCGACCACCTTACGAATACTGAGTTCGTCAATGAGTTGCCTGAGCTCATGGTTCATCCTTCGCCTTCAGACTCCGTTCTAACTTCACTCCGTCAAAGATGGTTCTTAACACCCTTCGCTGAAAAACTCCGAGTGCTCGCAAGTCCTCCTAAAGCATTTTGCACGCCTCATGCCCATAGAGAACAACCGGTCTTATTAGAGTTTTATACAGGAACTAAGTCTGATTGACTGCAGTTGGTATTGGAGCACGTAGTAGGCACGACTTCCACTAATAATACGCCTCCGGTGCACGTCAAACTAGCAATAAACACCGCCTACTCCCAGTACCGAACATTGTTCCGCACTTCTCATTATCCCGGATCTTCATTCCATATAGTGTGGAGCATTTAATGCCACCGAACAATATGTAACCGAAACAATAGATACCTCGCTATGACCGCAGTTGTTCGCAAACACAACTACCGTCACAATAGATAAACCGGTTAATTCACTGTGATGAACTTTTCCACAAAAACTCTCCGTCGTCAGAGAAATATGACGCGATTTCCTCCGATTTTCCTCCCGAACTAACTTTTACCGAACTTTTCAAACTCGCGACACTGGGCCCATAGTCTTTTCGAGCGACCAACTAAATAACTGACAGCGTAATATAAACACGTCCGCTCGCGCTCAAAGCTTGCTTCGATCGACGTTCCTCCGTTGAGAATATTTGATATAAAATCTCACATTTAGAATTGCTCAATTCAGTCCTCACTGCCTGAACTGGGTCTCAATCCCTTTTGTTCGAACTTATATCGATTTTACTTCCATCGAGCAAAAACCCAACCCCTGCTTTTCTGAGGACATAGTCGAGCATTTTCCGCCTAATGAAGACATCAACCATGTTTGTACTTCTCTAATAGTATAATTATACGGTTGCTGTAACAGGATTTTTGTGGTTACTGATTCTCCCCTTACAGACGATAGGAAACAAACTGCCTACGTACTTTATCTATCGAGCATAGTGGGCGCCAGATGATGTCCTCCGTATCGATCAATTGATACCCATGCTGGGCGAACGGGTTTGGATGAAGAAATTATCGCTTTGGCCGTCATCACCACCTATGATTATGAGCGGCGGGTGCGTCGTCTTGCTTCGAGAAACATTAACAGATATGTCGCGTGATACGCTTTGCAAAAACGATTATTTCATTTCATAAAATTTAATAGTGCAGGCATCAGCGGCATAAGAGTGGTAATTTGCCTTTGTTTCTAGTTATTTCAATCCGGGATGGGGTTTGGGGGAAGAATACTTAGCGTATTGACACACTGCCTGGAGCGAAGTCATTTGTTAGAGGAAGTAGTAATTTTACCAAGGCAAATGCCATGCTTGAACATAGTTAATATATAATTGTAGTGTATTCAAAGGGTGTGTATTACTGTTAGGTCTGAATGCTAATTTGTGTACCGCAAATTCGTTACTATTGACAGTGACATAAATTAGAAAAAACATATCGTTGAGTCCAATAATTATGACATCAATTTCCTGCAATCGCTTTTGAAGTCAAACTCGACCAGGAAAAATTAATCCCAAACCCAAATCCACCGCTAAATGCCAAAATCCCAACCACAAAGGAACTGGGGCGGAGCACGACGTAATGTTGTGGATTTTTGCTATCCAACGATCGACTGCCACCGGATCCGATTTCCTCATTAATTCAAAGCCCGCTTGTAATCCATCGCGCCTACCAGCAGCTCCGCTAAACGCGTACGACGTAAACAATCCTAAGATATTCTAGCAATTGATTATAGGGATCCGAAACCGCTTATTAGGACCGGCCGGGCCTGCGGTCGCCGTCCAATAACATGGCGGGCAGTGATTTATGGCTGTGTCATTCGCTTTGTTAAGCCCGGGGTCCGGCTAGGATTGGACGTCGTTCGAGAATTTATCGCTAACTGCTAGGTTGGATAATGGAAGGAAAGTCGAACCTAGGGATTAACCGATAATTAAGTGATAATCGAATTTCAACAATTTGCAAACATATTTTTTCACCTACTTGAAACCCAAGTGGCTATCGATGTCCAGTGAGGGGAAAAAAACTCCAACCCACTTCACGTATCGCCATTCGCAACAGGTACCGAACCGAACGACGGAACAAAGTGGTCAAGTTGACATCAAATGGTTTGTGTTCCATCAACGTCGTCGGAGCGGTCGCTTTCGTGTGATGTTGATGCAGGTTGTGGTCAGCGAACCACACGAAAAAAGGGCATCTCCATACACAACTTACGGACTGTCATTTTGAAATGCGGGGCCTTGACACTGTCACTGTGTTCCACAGGGGAATTCTGTGCGGTGCAGATTTGTGGGGTCATCGTGGAGGTTGGCATAGACGGTGGGTAGGACAGACGCGAGAAAGACAACAGCGAGCGATAGCAGCCAGCCAGCTTGGACACGAGAGGTCGATGGTAAACCACTGTGAAACGACACCATAATGGACTGTGCCGGTCCGCGCGGATTATCGTGTTTGCCTTTATGTGTTGGACTTTGACCGATGCTGGGAGGATGCTTGGGAGGTTGGGGCCTTTTATCGGAATACTTTGACAGGTTTGCGTGGTGGGTGGATACTGTATGGTGGCTTGACATGAAGAAAACGGCGTAAATCAACGAGTAGTCTAAACTTAAATGTTCCAAAACTGAAAAGTTCATCACGTACAGATAAATACGTTTAATTTAAATTAATTACGTCTCCATTATGAACCAGATTAATATCAAATTTGAGGTGACCTTTTTTTTTTTGTTTCCTGCTTCCTGACTTCGTCCACAAATCTTCTCAAATAGAGCAACATTTGTAGTGCTCCTCTAACACCTTGCTTCCTCGAACTCATACAAGTTGTAAGATGTTCTGTATACTTCTAGCAAGTTTCATGATATTCTCAGAAGTTCCTAGAGAGGAAAACCCGCAAACTTTTGAAAAGCTTCATGAATTTCTGGACAAATCTTTGACTTTATGGGAAGCTTCTACTATTTTGGAAAGTTCCTTGAACTTTTAGGAAGTTTCCTGAAATTTTGGGTAGTTCCCTGAACATCTTGAGTAGTTCTATGAACTTCTTAAAAACTTCCAAACAAATCTGATAAGTTTTCTGAACTTCTGGGAACCTCCCTGATTCCTGGATAGTTGTCTGAACTTCTGTGAAGAATCCTTTACATTTGGAAAGTTCCCTGAACACATGTGAGGCTCCCTGAATGTATGGAACATTTCCTGAATTTCTAAACAACAATCTGAATTTCAGGGAAGTTGCCTGAACTTCTAAAACCCTTAACTTCTTGGAAGTTCCCTGATTTTCTGGGAAGTTCCTTGATTTTTTGGAATGTTTTCTTAACATTAGGGAGAATAGCAAAACCTTGGGGAGGTTTCCTGAATTTCTAAGAAATATACCGAGTTTCGTATAAGTTCCTTGAGTTTCTTGGAAATTCACTGAATTTATGCGAATTTTTCGAATTTTTGGGAAGCATTTTCGTTCATCAGTTTCTTCACCTCTTCCGGTGTTAGGGGACGGCAAATACTGCGGGTCGTAAGTCTACAGGATAGATTTGCAAATATATCCTCAAAGTCACCAATCCTCAAGTTTTCGTCGAGAGAACTAGCTGAAAAACCGTACGCCAACATCCGTTAGGCTGCAGTGTACTTTTGTAACGGACTCGGGTCAACATTTCCAGCTGTATCGCAACAGCTGGAAAAAGCCATCAGTCGACTCTAGTTGTCGCATAATGTCCAGGAACATCTCCCCATCTCCATCCCCATGTTGAAACGACGCAAAAAGTGCTTCTTGTCATAGGTTGGCGTGTCACGAAAGTAGTCCTGGAACAGTTTCAGATGACCGCAACGGAAATTACGGTCGACATTGGGGCGTTTTCCAGGACGTGACCCTCTCGGTTTCGACTCGGTTTCGAAATCGGTTAGTCTTAGCTCTTCCTTGAAGAGTTCTGTATGACGTGCATGCCACAGCCAACGATGTTCAGGACTTCAAATCCAGCGCTGGCTCGCAGATCGCTGAATTCCCCATTCAATTATTCAAACGCCTTCCAGTTGACAACCACGCCATCCATGTAGCAATGAGCTATCTTCTTCAGCTATGCTGGATTTACAGAAAAACACTGTTTCATTCCGTTAATGAGATCGCTGGGCCGAGTAAACGACAAAAACGCTACTTAAATCATTTGAAAAAGGTGTGAGTATGGTTCCTTCCATATGACAAAAATTCCCGATTTTTCCTCGCTTATTTCCCAATGATTTTGGATTCCCGCATTTCTCCCGCATTTCCCGATTTTCACGAGTCTTTGGCCACCCTGATATTGTTACTTTGTTTAGTCTAGAAATCTACAGTAACAGCTGTAGATTTTAAGTTTTGAACTTCAGGATAGTTTGGATAACTTAGAAGATTAATGAATGATGTCTGTTTTTCTTCCAAAATATTCCATAAACATGTTTCAATACACATTGTAGGTTTGTATAGCCCAGGAAGCTTTTTTTTACAACTGTAGGTTCTATGATAATATCTCAAGTATAGTTTGGATGACCAAGAATATGTCATATTGCTTTATAATGTTTGTTGACTTTTAATAATTTTAACTGAAGATGTTCGAAAATTTATCGTAACTTTGAACTTCAAAAAAAAAACTGTTACAACTGTTATATCTTCTGAACAAGTTTTGAATGCCTGGACAGTTTGGATGATCTAGACCATCTCAAGATTATTTTCTTATGCATTTTAACCTCCTAAGGCTACGCATGACAGTGCAGGCTGCCTGCAAGCAGAGGGAAGATCTGGAGGCCAAGTACCTAGCAAGGACAATTAGAATCACCTGAAACTTATCCTTAGATGTGTATTATCTTTTGATGTCCATGAACGTTTCAAAATATTCATCAAATGTTACAATATTTACCATAGTCCTGAATTCAAGGTCAGTGTTTATGAACTTGGACATCCCAAGGTAATCTGACAATGACTCGTGACCTTACAGAAGATTCACTCGATGTGTTTGAATGCATTTCATCACCTTTCATTGGTTATAAAGCTACTGTTACGACTGTCGATTCTATCTTCTATACTCAAGGCAGTTTTGATGACTTAGAACATCCCAAGATATCTCCTTATATCTGGTAACTTTCCAATAGACTCACTAAATTTATAAATTTATACAATTTATACAATTTATACATATCAAATACATATTGTTAAATTGTTTAGTCCAGAAAGTTACTGTTACTGTTGTAGATTTTAAGTTTTGAACTTCAGGATAGTTTGGATAATAGCCCAGAAAACTTGTTTGACAACTTTAATGATAAGATTCCAAGAATAGTTTGGATGACCTAGAACATGTTGTATTACTTTATAATGTTTGTTGACTTTTGATAATTGAATATGTTTGGAAATTTATCGTAACTTTGAATTTCCTAAAAAAGAAATACTGTTACAACTGTATATTTTCTGTACAAGTTGTGAATGCCAGGACAGTTTGGATGATCTACACCATTTCAAGATTACCTTTTTATTTATTTTAACGTTCGCAAATATTCACTGAATATGCTTGAATACGTCACGTAACTTTGCATAACTCAAAAACTACTGGTACTACCGTAGATTTCATGTTTTAAACTCCCGGCAGTTTGAATTACCTAGAGGATAACAAAGTTATAAAATATTGAAAGTTTACCTTCCAAAAAATTAATAGAATATACATATAGTCATCTTATATAGCCCAAAAATCTACCGTTACGACTGTAAATCTTATGTTAGAAACTCCCGAACAGTTTGGATTACCTAGATTTTTCCAGTTCTGCTCATAATGTTTTTTTTTTATATACGTTCGAAAATATTCACTGAATTTGGTTGAATACATAGTGTAACTTTGCATAGGCTAAAAAGCTGTATTTACTACTCTAGATCTTAGGTTATGAACTCAAGGAAAAATTGGATGACCTAGAAAATCATAAAACTATCAAATAATGACTGTTGACCATCCAAAAGGTTGAATGAATATGTTTGAAAATATCAAAATCTTATATAGCTTTAAAAGCTACTGTAACAACTGTTGATCTGAGGTTCTAAACATAGTACATTTGTGATAACCTAGAACATCGCAGAAAGATCGTTAAATATCAACGAGAATTTACCAATCCAACCACATCATAAAACAACGCCAATGGTGTAAAGCGTAAGAAATTTATTTTTTCATCCTGAACTTCTTCATATTCATGATGTTCTTGGTCATGAACTAAGCCTTAAAATTGTTTTATTGTTTTTGCCAGAACAATTGATGAAGAACACATTTTCAAAAGACAGTGTACATTTTTGTTCAGTCTGTGATTTTATCAGCCATTTTCTTTTTGGGGTTATATATAATCATTTAGGCCTGAACGGGTTAATACACTTTTTACGACAAGGCTTATGAATTTTTCAATAGTATGTGGTCTGAAATCAACAATGATCTCTATTGGGAATATATCCAAACGCTCTCTTTTTGCGAAATTTATCCGAACGATTGGTGCACAAAGTTTGAAAATCTTTTAAGAAACGAGTGAGATATTAACGCTAAGAACCTGGCCACTTTTCGTGAGAATTGCAATCCGTTTTTTTTTAATTCAATTATAGTATAGAAAACAAAGACGTTGTCCTTCGCCAAAAAAGCAGGAGAATCCAACAGCACAAACCCCATTTCCAAAAAGGGCTTGAAATTTAGATTTCGTTTTTTTTTCTTCAATAAATTATACATATTTAATTACATACAGTAGAAATACAAAAACATGATCATTAAAGTAACACTTGCATTTAAAAAAATGGACAAAAATGTCCGATTTTTATACGTTTACCTTCACCCGCACTGACGAAATTACCCATGCAGCATCAATTATAGTAACCCATGAGTCAGCAGACAAAATTTGACAGCTCTATCAGTTGAACTCTAACCGTGATGGCAAAAACAGTGAAGAAACTCCGTTCAGAAGTGTGCGCGTTGAAAGAACGGCACCTCGCCGCGACGAAAACGGACATCGTGCGACACTTTGTGGCCACTGGATATGCCCGTTCCGGCATCCACAACATCTTGGCACTATTAGACAACAATCATAGCATCGAAAGAAAGCCCGGTTCCGGACGGCCGATGACCCTGAACGACAAGAGGCTCCAAAGAATGCTGAAGAAGAAGACCGAGGGAAAAGTGGTTACATCGCTGCGTGCGCTTGGCCGGGAGGTCGGTTCAACCTGCCAAACAGTTAAAAAGTTCCTGGCGAACATGAACATACATGTCAGGAAGCGGAAGTCGCGTCTACTGGTTTCAGAGCTGCACGTAATGACGCAGCGGCAGCGGATGAATAAGATGTTCAACTCGATGTTCCCGGCGAATCGTGATGGACGACGAGACTTATCTCACCCTGGATGGCAACGACTGGCAGGGCACTTCGTATTTTACTTCCCCCCACAAAGGAAAGGAGTTCCGAGGCGAAGTTCACGAAGTAGTCGGACCACTACTCGAAGCGATCGTCCGAGGTGATGGAGCGGCTGAATATCGATGTCGGCGAACCCAGCTGCGGCCTACGAGAATTTCTGGGCAAACCTGAAGTGTAAGATCTACTCCAACAATTTTGTCGCAAAAACTGAGTAAGAATTTAAAAATCAACGAAGACAGAACTCAGAAACATGCCTACACGCATGTCTTCGGCGGCCATGGCGAATGTTCCGGTTAACTGCCGGAAGGCCGCTCGCAAGGGCGTAGAATTTTTTGCAAGTAAGCTTAAATAATTACCTTCCATGGGAAACTTATCAAAAGCAATTATTTGTCTTTGCTTTTTCTTATCACCAAAGCAAAAAGTCCAGTAATCAAATTCACATTGGGGATGATTTCCAACATGCCGGCAGACCATTACTTCGTCTTCTCGGATGGCCTGATGACCCTGGAGATCCTTAAATGGACCCTCAACTGGTGTGGTTAAGTTCACCACCCGCGGTGCACTTTAGAAACATTAAGCTCCCCTTAACGGCTAAACGAACTATGAAGGGCGTGCCACATAGCGCATCAAGGTCGATGTCAGTAAAACCCCAATTACGGAAACTGGTTGATTTTCGGAATCATTCCACGGTACCACAACTTCGCGCTGGTACATATGTTGCCTCCGTGAGTACTGTCGGGTGACACTTGCTGAAAATGACGAGGTTTCATGCGGTATAGTCTGTCTCCGTCCCACTTAAACCCTGGCAGGCCTTCAGTACGTTCCACTCTCCACCGAGGGAGTAGGCTCAGGTGCCCATACCTGACTTGCGCCGATCTCTGAAAGCGGTGTCCCATGAAGGCCCGCTTCAACCCTCGCATGACGTCCCTGGTCACTTTAAAGCTTGCATAGATAACCATGGGATCACTATGGCGACTACTTCACGTGGGTCTGGATAGTGGCTGAAAGGGGGCCCAACAGCATGGAGCCGCAGGCTCCATATGGCACATTACAGTGAGAAGAGGTAAACCTTTTCGCAAATAGAGGTCACATGACGGAGATTTCTGTGACTAATAAAAGACAATAGCAGCACAAGACGACGGTTAGTGTAGGTAGCTGGGTGTTATGATCGTTGGCAATTTTTTCTTTATCAGCCACGTCGACTACGCCTGCGAGAAAACCACTATGGCTATATCGGTATTATTCCGCATGATGTCGAATAGAACGACGGTTCAAAGGAGCAAACGCACGGTCAGCTTCGCTTTGGCCCATGCCGGCCATTGGCCACCGCCTTGAGTACTAAGAGCTGGCAAGCTCGAAAGTACGTTCAGGCTAATGTGCCAAGGAGTGGTCAGCGCATACCGTACTGTGTCACGCGGCGCGGTCTGCGTCCTAGCGGGGATGATCTCCATCAGTATCATCATGAGAGAGGACGTAGAGTGCGTTGAACAGCAAGGTACGAGAGTTATCTGTAAGACCATTAGGGCCGCATCAATGGCAAGTGGCAGAGGGAATGGAATAACTCAAAAGGTCGGTGAACCTCCGGGTGGGTCCGTCACTCTCGAGTTCCAAGTCAGATTGCGAGAGCTGTTTATTAAGAGGGGATATACAGTTAGAATGACCAAAAAAAATCAAAAAGTTAGTAAATTTCCCGTAGAATACGCTCCTAAAATCCTTTTTTCGAAATTCGAACTCCAAATGTTTCTTTTCATAGTTCTTCGAAGACGCCTTTTTCGCGCGTAGCAGTTATTTTTCGATAATTAAAACTTTCAACGCGTTTTTCTCAAAACAGAATTTTCGGAGTTTATGCCGGTGATAACTCGAAAACTAATTATTCGATTAAGTTGAAACTTACAGGATTTCTTTATAATAGTATAACCTTCAAGATGAATTAGAAATCATTGTAATATTTTATTAATAAATATCGAAAAATGTGATAAAATGGCGAAAAAAATGTTAATTTTTCCAAAAAGTTACGCCAAAAGTGCGAATTATTTGTTTTTTACTTTTTTTTCAGTTCATCTACTAAATGTAAATGTAATTAATGTAATTTTTTTTGGGTTAGCAGGTTTCGGATCCAAACTGCGACCAGAACAGCCGGCACAAGTAAAATACAAAGACTTTTTCAACGCACTCTATCGGCCGCCATTTTGTTGAAAAAAATTTGAAAAAAATATGTTTGTATACTACATGGATACACTTATAATTGTAAAAAAGTTTCGATTGATTTGAGTAAAAACTTAACCTTGAATTTTCTTTTCAAAAATGATAAATATAAATGGTAAATATTTACCTTGCTAAATGTAAGGTAGGTTGAGACAGATAAGTTCAAATATGTCTGCAGCTAAGTTATCTCGCAAGTCTATTTGGATTGTCTAGTCATCAGAATTGGCAAGGTATTTGTAGTTGTTGGATAAACCAAAGATTTTCCTCACTGGAGTGACTATGAATGAGTTTACAAAGAGAAGTATCTTCAGAAAAGAATGTTACCAATCTTTCAATTGCACGAAGGTGACAATGGTGGTTCGACTTAGTCATAACAGCCGTGAAGTCATAGAGTGGTATAAGCAGAATAATATCTACTTTGTTTAGAAAAGTATCAGTCCACTAAATTGTTAAGATTTTCGTGTCATCGAAAAATGTGGCAAATCAATCAAACGCCGTATGATTTGGAGAAATGCTGGGAAATATGGCATATATGGTGAAGAGTAATACTGTGCAATAAATGATGGGTAGACACTAGCTAAGGGTCCTAACTTAGCTCAGTGGGTGAAGGCGCAGCTACAAAGCAACACCATGCTGGAGCTGACTGGGTTCGATTCCCGGTCTGGTCTAAGAAACTTTCGTTAAGGAGAATTTCTCGACTCCCTGGGCATAGGGTACGATTGTACTTGCCACACAATCATACTAATGCAAAAATGGTACCTGGAATCGAAAACACTTAATTAATAACTGTGGAAGTGCATTTAGAATACTTAGTTGAGAGCAAGCAATAAGCTTATTGAAACGCTATGAAAGAAGAACAATACAGTGAAAAGTTACAAAAATCATTCGCTGATTTTTCGTACGTTATTTCTTCTTGAAGATATCATCCATTTTGTGCGGCCAAATTCTAAGTGAAACAGACCATACAACTAGATTGTTCTCAATTCATGCTATCAGAAATAATTAATTCTGGATCTCAATTTAAGAGCAACCTTCTCAAACTCCCTACGTTATCGAATCGTCCAAATTACCGAGAAGAGCTGTTCACCGTTGCATAATTCCATATTTAGTTCACATCCATCATCACCCACGAACGAAATAAGCTTCTGGGAGTGCACTCATCTCGTTGTTCAAAGCCACACACACACACCGCCCGAACCACCGTTTCCCCGCCGGAAAACATTTGTCCCACAAATCCTCAGCGGGAGCGGCTTGTTCTCGGAAAGACCCGAACATAATGGATCATAACCTCACACTTGTACTGGCATAATGCACTGGAACTCCCAACTGCATATGAAGATGGAAACGTACCTACCGCAAACTCTTTCTATTCGGTGTAAAATACACACAGTCGGTGGTAATGAAGAACGATGTTGAGTAGAAATTTCCCCAAGTACATCATCCGGGAGTATGTAAATTTTAACCGTGGCTTCCGCATCCCACCAGTGTTGAATTAACATGGGTAAGAGTGCAAGTATTTTCGCACAGTCTACTTAGGTGCAGCGAGCTAAAAGCAGTTGGCTCGAATTCAAAATAGCAGAATTATCTCGCCTTGCTTCCCTCGAGTTCCATTGAACGAAATTTTGAATGAATGGATCGACTTCCCTTCATTGCGTTTTTTTCTTTCTCTTCTTTTTGAAACAGAAGCCATGCTGTCTGCTGTCGTCTGTGAAAAGGTGAGGTGTCATTTTCTTCATTAGCAGATACTCGAATAGATTGTCATCACTCATTATCCCATTCATCGGTAGAGCAACCAACACCCATGATCATGAGGCATTGTGGGGCGGTGCTGCGCTAGGTACCTGCCACTTTTCCAACAAGAGACTAACGTTCCGTGACGGTGATGTGTTGTAAAGACAATTAGATCTAATTAACTGGCAGTTTGTTGTTTGAATGTTTTGTTTTATTGTTCTAATGCTTCGTAGCACTTTGAATTCAACAGCTCATTCCCGCACGGGTGGCGCAATGTCATTTATGACGTCTTTATTTTCGATTTCCTCAGCCATCAAGTGCAGGGGTGGTGGATGGTGGATGGACATGGGCTTGCCTCCAGCAAAAAAAGCTCATAAATCCATCAGCGGCTGTCGCGGTCTTCAGCAAACTTCGACAACTAAGTGGATTCTCGGCGACCGACTGATTGTATAATTTCATTTTACAACCGGATGGAGATGATGTTCCGCGTGTTTTCTGCTCCAAGGGGTCGTTTGAGAATGAAGTGACGCGTGAGAGGAGTGATTTGACAAAATAAGCGAATTGGACATTGGTTTTGACAGGTTTCTGAACTGTAAAAATACGAAGACAGGTTTAGCTAGTCAATCCTATCTGTAAAAAGCGGAAATTGGGAAAATGAGTAATGACGTTTTCAAACTCGTGTCTCATGCATGAGTTCTAACAAGTATCTTTGATTAGACAAACCTTTCATCTCTTAGAACAGTATAACAAATAGTCCTGAAACTTCATCCAAAACTGTTTCATAATGCTTTGGACTTAAGTGCTAGGAAGACCAGAAGTGAAACCACTGTCGATGAACGAATCGGACCGGTGGTGTATCTTTCCAGCTAAATTCGTATTTTAGACCACTGTAGTATTACTTCATGGGAGTCTTGGCCATTTGACCATTATGGAGCCATTTAGCTCGCACCAACATTGGTTGAGACATTCAGCTCACTCTTCCTGAGATGTTCAGCTATCACCTCCTTCGCAATCGACATGAGTAGTCTACCGTACTCTGGCGGAGGAATACCCAGCAGTGGAAGCTCCAAAATAAAGGGTGATACGGTCAAAATTTGGTCAAGGGAAAACGCGTGTAAATCGGTGAAATCATTTATTTAAAAAATCAAATTAAATTTCTTTTTCAAGCTCAATTAGTATAAAATTCAGGAAAAATATTCAGTTAGGCTTCCGCTTTTCCAAATCCAAATTGCCGGGCCTTACGCTTGACCCCTTGCCATCAGATTTTGTACAGCCACCTTGTCCACCTTCTTCGCCGCAGAAAGCCAGTTTGCCTTGAGCTGCTGCTCGTCCTTAGCAGTTTTTTTGGTCTTCTTTAGGTTCCGCTTGACAATAGCCCAGTATTTCTCAATTGGGCGGAGCTCTGGCGTGTTGGGAGGGTTCTTGTCCTTGGGAACCACCTGCACGTTGTTGGCGGCGTACCACTCCATGGCCTTTTTACCGTAATGGCAAGATGCCAAATCCGACCAAAACAGTACGGAACAACCGTGTTTCTTCAGGAAAGGCAGCAGACGTTTATTCAAACACTCTTTCACGTTAATTTCCTGGTTGACAGTCCCGGAAGCTATGAAAATGCTGCTTTTCAAGCCACAGGTACAGATGGCTTGCCAAACCAGATATTTCTTTGCGAACTTTGACAGTTTCGTGTGCTTGAAAATATCTGCTACCTTTCCCCTTCCTTTTGCCTTATAAAACTCCTGTCCCGGAAGCTGCTTGTAGTCGGCTTTGACGTAGGTTTTGTCGTCCATTACCACGCAGTCAAACTTCGTCAGCATCGTCGTGTACAGCCTCCGGGATCGCGCTTTGGCCGTCGTATTTTGTTTATCATCGCGATTTGGAGTCACTATCTTCTTGTAAGCCGATAGTCCGGCTCGTTTTTTGGCTCGATGCACGGTTGTAGACGATACACCCAGCTTATTTGCGGCATCTCGGAGAGATAGGTTAAGGTTTCGCTTGAAACTACCGGCAACTCTCTTTGTCGTCTCAGCGGCTTCCGGTTTTCGATTTCCCCGATCCAGACTTCCTGGCTGTCGACAAACTTTCCCAAACACTCTAATTACATTTGTAACGGTTGATTTGGCAACTTTTAGCGATTTTGCCAACTTTGCGTGCGAGTAGCTCGGATTTTCGCGATGCGCGAGCAAAATTTTGATACGCTGCTCTTCTTGCTTGGACGGCATTTTGACAACTGAAGAGTGAATTCCAAAATCAAAATAGGAGCAACATTCTACACACACACACACCTTCAAAATGAGGGGTGTTCAGGTTTTTTAAATGCAAAATTGAAAGAAATACGTCAAGTTGATATTGACCAAATTTTGACCGTATCGCCCTTTATTGATGCAATCGACTAGAGCAGTCCTCGACTGCGGATTTACAATACAACGACGGTGAGTTCCCCGGCGATGGAATATCTCCCAAGACAGACAACCCGCTACTCTACTCAACCACTTGGTTCTTGATTCTACCGCCATTTTCGCTGTACAGCCGACATGATGTGCATAATTAATCATATTCCACGCACTTTCGTTACGACAGTTTCTATAGACGACGTTAACTTGGCTGGTATCTGCACCGTCGATGATAAGCATCTCGCTTTGCAATGATCTGAATCGTGGGCAGTCAAAGACCACGTGCTTCGGTGTCTCTTGGACGTCTGCGCACTCCTGACAAATGGGTGACGCTGCGTATCCGAATGAAAGCAAGTATTGCAACCATGGCCAGACAGGATGCTTTCTCTTCATCTAGATCGATAGATCCGGCATGAACAATCGCTCATTCTCGCTGTCGTTTGGCAATGGATCCTGCTCTCACCAGCTTCCGAACTCCCCGGATATTTCTCCGCTAGTATCACTTAATGTCCTCCGCGAGAGTTATGCCAATCGGGATCATTCCAAAAATAACGCATACTGCCTCCGAAGAAACTGTTCTGTATGCACTCATGACTCGCATGGCTATGAACCTGAACGTTCTGTTCAACTTCTCAACTTCTATGCATTAAGAAATTAAAAACTCGAAACAAACTTACTTCCTATCCCTTGCGGCAGTTCGCCGGAACTCTGGCCGTAGGCGAAAAAATATGCCTGTAGGCATATCTGCAGTTGATGATTTGGTCAAAAAGGCAAACATAATCATCTGTCGTTTTGGCCTCGAAATTATTTGAATATACTCTCGTTTTCAAATTGACCCCGAATTTTCCATTGAGGGAATCTGGGGCACTTTGGGAGAGTTGGCATGCTTGGTCACCACCGGAACGCCCAACCGTTACATTTACTCCAGCACCCGCTTCGAGTAGTAGGTCTACGCTAGATCCGGCAAAAACACCACGTCATTTTCCTTGTGGTACTTTTCAAAGAAGGCGGCAACTTCTGAGAGGTACCTCGTACTGTAGATCTCGCTGTTCGCTGCCAGTCCCGAAAAACAAAATCCTCTTTCCACTCATTTTGAATCACAGCAACACATTCTTTGGGAACTTCGTGTGCGGTACGTCTCATCGTCCATAATGACCACAACGTTCCGCATCGCTGGAAAGATCTCTCTAACCAGAATCTTCAACCGTTGATTCTGGGATTCCACTTGGTTCACGAACACAGCTGGCTTGGACTGACGTTTCGGCATAGTGGATATACATTTTGGCCAAATACTTCTTGACCGTTTGATCGGTCGCACCGGCCTCCCGGCCCAACGTACAGAAGGAAGCCGCCACCTTGCTTTCCGTCTTCCTTCTTCCGTCAACAAATCCTCCGGTCGCTTAAAATGGTCGGACGGCCGGAACCATGGAATCGCTCGATGTACTCTCCCTTCTCCAGAAGTGCCAGAATCTTGTAGATGTTTCCGCAATCGTATCCGGCCGACAGGAAGATGGCCTCGATGGCCGACTTTCTTAGGCCCGAATGATGGCGGTAGATCGAAGTTGTTTCGCTGTTCTCGCCATAGCTGTCATAAACCAACTTATGGAGCTGTACAATTTTCACAGTGTATCAGCTACAAGTATAAATTGATTTAAGACCGGTATACCGACCACCAAATGGCAGGGTAATCGCCATACAAATTTGAACATCATGCACATGTAATCAGGGACCCTAATTCTGGGCAGCGGCTCGGCGATAGTTTCTGTATTTTCCACCTGTCCGGGAAATGGCTTTCCTTTATACATTTCTACAGCACATCCCTGAACATGCCCGGAAATGCCTGAATCGACACTTTCAAAGCCACACAAGAGATTCCATCCGGTCCAGGTGTCTTCTTCACCTTAAGCCATCTCCTCACTCCCACGAGCTCCTCGTTCAAAATTTGCGTGCTTTCTGCGTTCCTTCTTTCTTTCTCGCCGGTACGGTGTACGTGACCACGTCGTTGGATCGTGCGTCGGGAATAGTCCTTCTTGATCTTCGCCATCACAATCCGATACGCGTCGCCTCAGGAGTTAGCATCAGCTTCTCGTAACAGCTCGTCTTGCTTAGTCTTATCTCTCGTTTTAATTTGGAGTTGGTCGGAACACCACCCTACGCACCTCTCAATCTGCTATGGTTTTAGCTCTCTGAACACGACTTCTGGCTCTTAGACAATTAGCGCGAAGGTTGCTGAGTTGTTCAATTCACCAGTAGGGTGCTCGTTCCTCGCTGGTTCCTCGGCTCCAGTTTCCTTGGCATGGTTGCGTCGCATGCCTTTACTAACGTAAATATTCGTCATCTCATCCACGTTTCGGATCGGGTGTTCGTTATCGAACCGAAGTGCCTCAACAAAGAATTTCCTGGCAAAGATCTTCGTCTTCCACTTCCATTCTCAACTATTTTTCCTTCGTATTGAGGCAGGAATTTGCTGGCCTTTTAATATTTGTCATCTGCGACGGACTACGGAAGGTAATATCGATGACGGATTCACGACCGTCTTTGCGAAAAGTGCTGGTGTTACCTACGTTCGATGGTGTAACTTCCAGCTTTGCCAAAGCTTCTAGCAGGCTGTACCCTCTACTGCCCAATGTTGACCAATCTCTTTCCAGCATCCGGTGAAAATGCACCATAGTCCACCGTGAGGCGCATAGCAACTGCTTACAAAGATCCCGATGATTTTGGCGATCACGAACCCTTCGTATGAATTGGACACTACTTCCTAGATGGGGAATCTGCACATCACATGATTCCAGCCATCGTCGCTCTATCTGTCACCCAGTTTCCGTTATCGCGAGGAACACGATACGGTTCCGCAATGATTGCGATGTCACACTTTGTTTCTGTTGTTGACTACCACAACAGTTGCTGTGCTTGCTCGCCGCAAAGGCCACAGAGGCCAAAGGCAAGACTACGAGGTCAGAAGGCAAGACTACGAGCTTGCTTCGCCGTCTTGTGTTTGAAAGTCAATACGGACCACTGGGATGACGCCTACAAAGTTGAAATGGTCAAAACCAAGGGAGCGTCGGTTCCTACAGAGCAATCACCAGAGTTAATGCAGGTTATCATTGGGGGACTCTTTCCAAGCTACGACTCAAGTCCCTGGCCTCCCACTGTCGTAGATTTGTCACATTTGGCCAGCGTTTCAGTATTTCGGAGCATAACGATGTCATAGCGGTGGACGGATGACAAACCCACCGAACACCCAGAATAACGTGGGCAATGACAACGGCACCGTGGAGGTCGGGAGGCGACTGGTGACGAACGATGAATGATAGCAAAGTCGTTCAATAAGTTCGAATACAACTTTTCATCGTTGTGTAGATGCGCACCACGTTCATTCTGTGTATTGATGTTGGTGTCAGCTTTAGCCTCATATAAAGAATAACCGACGCGCACGGTGTCAACTTGCTGTCATGTGCTGTTTGTTTACCTCGACGTCGTAGAAAAGTTGTTAGCGAGAGGTGAGCGACCCGGCGATATATTCCGGCGGTTGGGTTCCCACGAGGGGAAGCGGAATTTCATCTACTCCACCATCCGTCGGTACCGGAAGACGTGCTCGGCCAAGGATTATGTGAGATCCGGGCGGCCGTATTCGACGAGGACACCAGCAGCTCTCAAGGTAGTGAGGGAGCGGGTTCGTCGAAAAATGAACCGTTTAATCCGGACACCTGGAAGTGTCGATCGGGACAACCCACACCATCATGACGAAGAACCTGGGATACAAGTCGTACAAGAAACGCAAAGCTCACGAGGTAACGGAGGCTACAACGCAGAAGAGGCTGGACAGAGTCAAACTGATACTTTCACAGGCCGTAGGTAAGGAGTTCTTGTTTTCTGATGAGAAGATCTTTGTCTTGCAACAGCCGCAAAATGTTTAAAATGATCGGCTGTGTGTGCCGACGTTGGTCAGCATCCCCTCGTCCCACATAAACATCTCGCAGTTCCAGAGCGCTGTCGGTTATGGATTGGGGGGTCGTATCCAGGCGTGTGAAGCTCCCATTGGTGCTTATCGAGAAGAACGTGAACATCAACACCATTTACTAGAAGACCGAAGTTCTGGCCCCGGCACTTCAGGACCTCTACGGGAAGGATCATTACGTCTTTCTACAGGACGAGATGCCAATGGATCAGGTACGCGTCGCCTGCGATAGAGAAACGACCGAGGCTCGTCATACAGCACAAAGGAGCACAAATTAACATAACTTCAATAAAAATTCACTCAGAAAAGCATTTCTTGTAATATTTATTTTTTTAAATACATTTTCAAAATTTATTCAAACTTATTGAATACCCTGTAGTATCCCAAACATGGCCATCCCGACGGCTGTTTTGCAGACTCCCGAAATGTTCTCTTTCTCTGCCTTTTTTCTCTCTTTCTCCCTGCCTCTATTTCTCTTTCTCTCTGTATCTCTGTCTCTCTTTCTTTTTCTCAGTCTCTCTTTATCTCTGTCTCTCTTTCTCTTTCTCTCTGTAACTCTGTCTTTATTTCTCTTTCTCTATGTATCTCTGGAATAGGTCCTCTGGAACATGATACATGACGAAGTTATGCGACTTTCCAAGTAGCACATTACTGTCATAACTAGTTCTAATAACTTGATTATGACCGAATGGCAACAACTGTGCAACTAGGGTTATAGGTTCCTAACGGGGTGAAGGTGGTAGAGCTGAATCCATAGAAGAGGTGAAGTTAACAGCTACACACTCTATTGACACAGTGGAGGGATGGATGTGCAGCCGAAAACTGGAGTTGGTCTAACTCAAAACAGAGGTTACTGTGGTCAGCAACAGAAAATCGGAGCCCATGTGCCTGAGGTACTTGCGGGTTATGATTGACGACAAGCTCTATCGTCACTTCTACCCGAGTAGGAACCAATAACTTGATAACTGGCCTTGGTAAGTAGGAGCTCAGATTAGGAGGTATATACCTAGGGATAATACCATAAAATTTTTCCCTTAATATTATACTAATACTAAATTAAGGTAAGACAATACTAAAACCCGAGCAGGACCGAATAACTTGATAACTGGCTTTGGTATTTAGGAGCTCAGATTAGGAGGTAAAATACCTGAGGATAATACCATAAAATTGTTCCCACAATGTTATGCGAATACCAAACTGAGGTAAGACAATACCAAAATAGTACCTCTCAGGTATTCCCAGGTATCCAAAATAACAAGTTTAGTTATTCGAAAGATATTTTGCTTGCAATTCTTAGGTATTTTGCTTAGGTATTTTACCTCTTAATCTGAGCTCATAAATACCAAAGCCAGTTATCCAGTTATTCGCCCGAGCAGGAGATAACAACATATGAATACCTAATTTTGATCTTGATACACTGGCTGGTATTAAGTAGCTCAGATTAAGAAGATAAAATAAGCTAAATACCAACAATTGCAGGCAAAGCATCTCTGAATAACAAAACTTGTTATTTTGGATACCCGGAAATACCTCAGAGGTATTATTTTGGTATTGTCATACCTCAATTTGGTATCCGCTTAACATTGTGGGAACAATTTTATGGTATTTTCTCAGGTATTTTACCTCTTAATCTGAGCTCTTTGATACCAAGGCCAGATATCAAGATCAAAATTAGGTATTTATATGTTGTTGTCTCCTGCTCGGGTAGTGTCGCCCTGTCCATACTCAGGTATTGGAAGAAAAGGAAAGTTCGAAAGTACGCACAGGTTAATGTGTTTAAGACAGGTCAGCGCATACAGTACAGTCCCAAGTAACAATTTTGGTTTTATAAGGGTTCTGAAGAGCATGAATTAGACTTCAAGAATGCTATAAAACCATGATAAAACCAGCAATGTTCCTTGGGGTGTCACGAGACGCGGTTTTCGTACCAACGGGGAAGATGGCCATAGGCATCATCATAAAAGAGCACGAAGATTGCTTCGAACAACAAGGCACTAAGAGATATCCGGGAGACCACTAGTACATACATACATACATTGATTTGTTCAACATCACATTTATGATAAGACATAATCAACAATAGTACGCCACAATTCTCTGTTTGCGGATCTATGCGGATCCGGTCGTGTTCGGTTCCGCCTACCAGCATGAACTTTGTTTTCGACGTATTCACCACCAGTCCGACCTTCGCTGCTTCGCGTTTCAGGCGGGTGTACAGCTCTGCCACCGTTCCAAATGTTCTTGCGATAATGTCCATGTCGTCCGCAAAGCACACAAATTGACCAGATATCGTGAAAATCGTACCCCGGCTGTTTAGCCCGGCTCGTCGCATTACACCTTAAGCTTAAGCTTCCCAGAAAAGCCGTTTTCGTCCATAATTTTCCATAGCTCTGTGCGGTCGATACTGTCGTATGCCGCCTTGAAGTGGATGAACAGGTGATGCGTTGGGACCTGGTATTCACGGTATTTCTGAAGGGTATGCCTTAAGGTGAAGATCTCGTCCGTTGTCGATCGGCCGTCAATGAAGCCGGCTTGATGATTTCCCACGAACTCATTCGATTTAGGTGACTGACGACGGAATATGATCTGGGATAGCACTTTACAGGCGACATTCAGAATTGTAATCGCACTGAAATTCTCACATTCCACATGATCGTCTTTTTTATGTATGGGGCAGATAACCTCTTCCTTCCACTCCTCCCGTAGCTGTTCGGTTTCCCAGATCCTAGCTATCATGCGTTGCAAGCAGGTGGCCAACTTTTCTGGGCCCATCTTGATGAGTTCAGCTGCGATACCATCTTTACCAGCTGCTTTGTTGGGTTTGAGATGGTGGATGGCATCCTTAACTTCCCTCAGAGTGAGAGTTGGATAATTTCCTTCCTCTGCTACACTGACCTACAGGGTACGGCAGAAAATAATGCGAAAATGATCAAACTTGAGTATTGAGTTAGTTCGTGTAGCTAGTGACTAATTTCTGTCGAAAATGTATTTGTTTATGTTTACTTTCAAGTGCTGCATCCAAACATTCTTTTTGTTTTATTGCAAATTCGTCAAAATGTTCGCGAAAGAAGTGATCACCAGTTTGTTGCACGCCCAGAAGAAGCCGAAAGAGATTGCCAAGGTGGTAGGGTGCCATTTGGCAACAGTTTACCGCATAAAAAAGTCCTTGCAGGATGGTCCTAAGCAGCGGAAGCCGGGAAGCGGACGTCCGCGCTTTGCACGAGGACCAAAACGGTGTCCTACAGCATGATGGAGCGCCGTGTCACACGTCCAATCGAACCCAACAATGGTTGAACGATAACATGAAGTTTTAACATGAGATCGACCCTTAGCAGTCCAGATCTTAATCTGTTGGATTATTTGATTTTGGAATATGTTGAAGCATGAGCCTGCAGAACATCACACACTAGTGTGAAACCCCTGAAGTCAACCATAACACGCACATGGCAGACAATGTCGGAGGACTACGTCCGAAAGGCATGCTCTGGCTTCCGGCGTCGGCTCGAGGATGTTATTAATAAAAAGGGAGGACACATTGAATAAATTAGTTTAAAGGGACTTTATAAAGATTGAGTGTTGATAATGTCGATACTATTGCTTGAATTAGTTGAAAATGGGATTTGAAAGAAATAGAACAAATTTTCGCATAATTTTCTGCCGCACCCTGTAGTCATAGACAAACTATAGTGTCGCCTTGTCCATACTCAGGTATGCCGGAGGAAGGAAACGAAAGGTCGAGAGTACGCACAGGTTTATGTGCCTAAGACTGGTCAGCGTATACCGTACAGTGTCACGAGATCAGTGGGGAAGATGGCCATAGGCATCATCTTAAAAGGCCGAAGATTGCTTTGAACAACAAGGCACAAGAGATATCCGGGAGACCACTAGTGCCGCATCCATAATCAAGGCAAAGGGAATGGAAGAGCTCCACCAAAGGTCGATATACCCATCGGCTGAGTTATCCGTATGGGTCAGTCGGTGTAAACTTCCGATTGACGTCCGGCCATGGCTGCTTTAAGCGGGCCCCGGATCCGCTGATGCAGAAGAAACTGCAGAACATGTGTTCTTTGTATATCCTCATTTTGACGGTACGATAAACGGTATGATTAACCGTGGGAGGTCGAAACAGAACTCCGGATAATCTTGTCTAGAGAATGTGTCAAGACACATTAGGAGGATGTGTAAGCACACCAGCCTCGCACGTGGTCCTAGAGCTCCGAGAGATAGCTGGTGTAACGACCAGTGAAACAGTAACAAATTACTAAAGTCTTCAGCATTTAGATACAGTGGAGTGTTCAAGCACTGCTTCCCACCCCTTCATCCAGCAAGGAATATCGTAAGGTGATTCCGGGAAAGGGGAGTAACTGGAGTAAATGATGCGAGTAAATGACCGATTTAGAGCAACTTTTTCCTCGTCAACTTAGGGTGTACCATAAAAAATGTTTTTTTTGCTAGCTTTTATTTTAATTTCCATCGTAAAATTCTTATTCCTGACGAGTTGCAGAACCACTAAAGATGTATTTTGATTTATTAATTTTTCCGCTAGCTTTAACCAATCAATAGTTATTGAATTTTTTCTTCTAAAGCTATCCCAGATTCAAATGTAATTTTCTCAAGATACAGAAATAACATATCTCTTGTTTTCACATATGTTTAACAACATAAATTTTCCTTTCAAACAACGTCTTTAATTTATTTTTGTGTTGGCCACAATCATAGAAATCAACATTTGAAAAGAGCGTATTTTTTGTAGAAAAACTTCAATAACTATTGATTGGTTGAAACTAGCGGCAAAATTTGTATTTCAAAGTGCGCGTCTTTAAAAGTTATAAAACTTGTCCCAGCACAACTTTACGGCGGTAATGGAAATAAAAAATTAAGCAAAAACCTTTTTTTCTGGTACACCCTGTTGATGAGGGAAAAAATTGCTCAAATCGATCGATTTCCAAGCTACAAAAATTGAAATATAAAAATTCCATGAAATTTTTTGCGCTACAACTTTACGCAAGAGTGTAAACGTCTATTTCTGCAAATAAAAAACTTAGTTTTTGTAATTCCGTGAAAATGGGGACCACCCTAATTTTAATCAACATCTAAAAATGGATCGTAGTAATACAAACCATGTTGTAGAACATCACTTTGCTGTAAAGTTTCAAGTTTAGGCGCTGGGAGCATGTTTCCTCGTAAATTCGTATTCTGGACCATAGTGCAGTGGGTTGGGAATAGAATAGAAATATTGAAAATTGAGGAATTCAACAACATCATACAACCAACCGCTTTTAATAAGAATTTCATTTGAATTTTCTAGAAGCATTTTAAAAGTTTCGTCCTATACTTTAACATGGGAGCTCTCAGATTTATCATCACTCAGTGTGTTCTTCTTTTTTCAAGTTGGATTCCTCAATTGAGTGAAAGGGCATGGGTAAAGTAGTACACGAACAAAGGACGTTACCTTTGCCTAACATCCCACTGCGGGGTAGGTCGAGGCACGGACGAATCCGCCACCTCAACAGCGTTGTGATACTGAAAAAAAAAACGAAAAAAAACTTGAATGATCTCAGATGTTGCGAACCAAAACAAACCCAAAAAGGAAATAATTCCGCTCCCATGTGCGCATCAAAACAGAGTGCATACAAATTACCGCTAGAAACTATCACAAAGCTATCAGTGGTAGATGAGCGCGTAGCAACACGTTACTTTTGCCTGTTGAGGTGGCGGATTCGTCCGTGCCTCGACCTACCTCGCAGTGGGATGTAAGGCAAATGTTACGTCCATGGTTCGAGTATTAACCCATGCCCTTTCCTTCAATTTTCAATACATCTGTTCTATTTCCAACCTACCGTACACTGACGGAACTTTCAACACTTTTTCTTCGTATCTTTCATTCTAGCAAACATTACTGTCCACTCTTGATGCCGCATGGTGATGAGCGAACATCTCCTTCTACATCATAACTTTACATATTAAATCCACGCCAGGACGAAATTCTGGCCCTTCCTTAGCAAAGCTAAGCTAACGACAACGATGCCAATAAAAAACATATTATCGCCAACAGATGCTTCGTTAACAGTGAGATTTTTTGGTGAAGAATCACCGCAGAGAGTTGAAAATCACCCAGAAAGTCAGTTATAAATACCAAACCAACGAGAACACTTTTTTTAATTCTGATGGTGATGATGACGCTCTGTGAAAATAATAACGTCTGTTGGTCCCTTTAGGGTGATCACAAAATCTGATCATAACTATCAGTGCCATTTTCAAATTATAAAACTCCAACCAATTTTCTTTCTCAAGCCCAACAAGCCTTCAACAAAAACCATCGAGATACCTCCATGAATCGATTGATACTGCTGATTCCAAAACGAGGCCCTCGATAGCATTTTTTTAACGATAATGACGATGGCGGCAACTTTCCGATCGGAAATGCTGATCGATCAAAAGCAATTTTTATCACTCGCTCGACTCAGGAAAATCGATGCCGAAAAAGGAAAATCACTCGAAATGCGATGACAGGGCGAGATGCTCGAGAGTGATAGTTTTTGTCGCTGTCGGTGCCCTCCGGGATGTGAATTTAGAGCGCTTGGATGCAATCAAGCACCATTACACACTCCATTACCTGAGCATGGCCCTCAGAGTGGTGGCCAAGCTCGTTCCGATCGGAGAGCTTTGAGATTGATATCACCTGGGTGTTATTATTTTAAATTGCCAACAACAACAAGACGGCGGCGGCGCGCAGTGGGATGCTTCGATGCAGCTGTGATAAGATGACGCCCGGTGGCACATACCTGAAACGATAAGTGGGAAAATATTCAAATTAGTTCAAGTTTAACAGATTTTCTCGCATTTGGATAGGGTTTAAATGATATACATTCAGGGTTGGCTGTGTGGTAATAATATGCTACGGTGAGATCCAGGCGGACGAGCACTTGTAAGCCATTTAAATCCATTTTACATGACGCGCTTCAAATCTTGCAGCTATTAATTAGGATTTGAAACACGCGAAGGACGGATTAATGATGGCATTGGACCGGCCAAGTGACAGAAGCAGTCCGGTAGTCACGACTCGCGTACTCGCCGTCGTTGTCATCGTCGTAAAAGTCTAGGTTAATTTGCCCTATGTTGGAAGCGTGCTGTACAGCCATGCGTCAACTGGCAGTGACATTAACGTTTGCTTTTATGAGATACTTTAGAGGTAATACATTTTCCTACTCTGGTAGCTGTATCCTGTCCGGTGGTTTTGATTCTGTGTCAGGCTCATGTCAGCGAGCAGATCTTAAATTTACTGAAACATTTAACACTTTTCAGGCACCGTTTAATTAAAATAGCTCTGCTATAAGACATAGTCCCGTTGCTTCAGAAGTCGTCTGAAATTTCAAAAATCCGAACTTTCTAACTCTTTTTGTGTACCGTCGTCAGATGTCTTCCAGCTGAACGGCAGATGACAGCTCGCTGCTGTCAACGTTTATCAGCCCATCCAGGTAGAAAATTAAATGTCGATTTTGCCACTAGCGAGCTCCGTCTCGAACTGTCTTCGTACGCCATCCGTTTTCGCCGAGGCAGCAGCTCATGCTTGAAAAAAGAAGGTTTGCTGCGGAAGCGTTTCCGGATCCGCATCCTCTAACAATTACAATCAGTATCAAGCTGCGGCAGAGCTTCCTGTTTCGTAGCTGTTGCTGATGCTCTAATTTAATGCAAAACTCGACAGCAGAGCAGTTTGCCGTACACCTAGTGTGAATGTAAATAACAGAAATTGAATTAGTTTTCCGAGACTTGTTTCCATCCTTTCGGAAATTATACCACCGCTCCTAGTGTGTTGCTCGAATCAGTTACCGAGCATTTTCCATTGTGCTTGCTTGATTATTTGGGATCCTTCGAGAGGTGAGATAATGGTAGTGACGTGCAACAGCAACAGCAGTTGGTTTATTTGTTCGAAAAATCTAATTGAATTTGTTCGCAAAGCAGATTTGCCAGCCAGCCAGATTCAATTTGGAGGAACTGCGAGTTTTTGACGACTAAGCGCTTGTTTTGTTGACGGGACATGAATTACAAAAGGTGTGACTAAGCAGGCCTTGGAAACCTCTCGGTCCTCAGTTGTTTGCTTTCATGGCACACTGACTGAAGGAAACGTGAGTCGGTTTCGAGAATTGTACAGAATTGGCCATTTTCTTCGCTGCCTAACCTTGTGGATATATTTATCTAAATACAGAGGGAGAGACGTGCAAACGTTATCGAGTTATCAGAAACAAAATAGAGAAATCATTGTCAGTTCGAAAATAAGAATAGGGTTGAGACCTTCTTCCCTTCATCTTGAAAACAACTAATACTGTTCCTTGGTTTTTCGAACGAATTTGAGCTGAATGAATATGAATATGAATATCCAAAAAGGTCCAACGATGCAATGTTGGATTGAAGATAAATCGTGAATCATTGAGATACTTTTGAAAATCTAACACATCCTGTTGCTTGATTTTAGCATCCGATATTCAACAAACCATTCGATCAACTTGATATCATTTGCCGTATAGGCACAACTATCGCATTCACTTGAAGCTATTTACTTAGAGAAAGGATGCGTTTGAGCTTAAATAACTAAATTGCATACATAGGAATCTTGCATTTATTTGATATTTAAGAAAACAATTCATGCATCACATGCAAATGATTTGTAAATAATATTATTCTCAGGAAATCCGCTTCCAAAAAGTGGATCCAAAAGAGGTTTGCTTACCTTACATAAACTAATAGCAAGCGAGCCAACTTGTTTCTCCCCCTCAATTCAGAGAAAGTTTTTCTTTCTCCTAACAACCTGACGGAGGAGAGTTCTTTTCTTGTGTGTTGGCAATTTCGCTTTTCCGTTTGCTTTAAGATGCTCCGACCACCTGCCGCCGTCTTCGCCTAATCAAACAAACTCTTGCTCGGTGTTTGCTTCTCGAAGTGGAGGAAATGTCAACCACACAATGTCACAATCTTTGCTGGTTCGATGCTTACCCTTCCTGTAGCGAGGTGTGCTCTTGGCAAACTTTTCATTATTTTAGCAATGCCTGGGTGCGCGAAAGGTATTCAAATTGCATGGAATACAGACACATTTATAACTCAAACACACGGTATGGCGGGATAGGATTACCCTTGAGAGCGTTTTCCAAACATAAGAACTTACATGCTTCAATTAGATTGTTGTTGGTAGTTTGTACTCGTTCTCCAAATCAAGTAGGTGAGTGTGGAACTGAAATATTCAAATAATTTCGTGGCCAAAACGACGGATTATTTGATTAAGAAGGGGACCAAGGAACTGGAGTATATGCCAACAAGCTTCTTTTTTCACCGATGGCCAAAGTTTCAGCTAACTACCGCAAGGTGGCGTGCCAGGGACTAGAAGTTTTTTTGTAAAGTTTATTATTTTTAATAAATAAAATGTAACTTGGTTTGTTAAAATATCATTTTCCGTTCTTTTTACCATCCATCGATAAATAGTCGCCTTTTGAATGCGATCAGTAGCTCAAATCAGTAGCTGGAAGATGCTAAGATGATTTAAACTGTGTAACCCGGCAGCCTTGCGAGTTTCCCGTGGACTAGTAAAAATGGCTTAAGCGGCACTCCCGAGGGAGACCATCTACCAATGTTGGAGTTGCCCGACCTTATTGAGACCCTTCAGGGGAGGGTTCTGGTTTTTCCCAAATCTATGGGCGGGAAACAAGTTGGTTGACCAAGGAAACGGAATGTTGCTCGAACAAACGGTCGTGCAAATAAGTAAATGTTATACGTAAAACCGATATCATCCCGGGAAAATCTTTCCCCAAACACCTCGAATAGATACCCGTTCGAGACCTGTCCTTTGGTTGGATTCAGGGCCAACCTCTCCAGGAAATGATCAAAGTCCAAACAAAACGACCGAAAACATGAAGAACTCTACCTTCACCTCTCTAGACTTCCCCCATTAGCACATATGGAAACACTCTTCGTATTGGTTTCTTATTTATTTAATGCATCGACAAAAACACGTTTCAATTTCCCCAATTTTTTTTTTTTTCGTATTGTCCATCAGCATGATGTTTTTGTAGAAACGGGATCAAAATTTTCTTCAAACATTCGTTCTGGTACACATCTTGATTGATTGCCAAACCAGAGGGCTTGAACCATGGCTTAGAAATGCCTTTCTCGGAAATGGCAATGTACAGCATCACTTTCTGTTCAAACTTATGTTTAAACTTATATTTTATGTTCGGAGGTGTAGTAGAACTATCCGTTGAATAGGATCGATCGTTTCCGGGAATCTGCGTCTTCGAAAGAGGGAAGTAGCTTTCGTCGTCCAAAACAAAACTTTTTCCGGAATAATTTTTAATCAACCAACGGCATTGGGATTTCAGCGTTGAAATCTGTGCATCAGTATATTCCGGGGCTCGTGTCTTTATTCGGCACTTTATTCCGACTCTTTTCAATGTTTTGCAGATGTACGGCTGAACTTTTTTGCGGCATCCCGTTGGCTCTGTGAATCCTTGTTGTTGAAGGCACGAGAAAGAGAACGAAGTCCTTTTGCGTCCATAATTTTGGCTGGTCTTCCACTACCTTGCTTGCGAGCAGTTGTTGGGGATCTTAGGATATGGTAAACAGTCGAAGTCGCAACATTTTCGCTTTTAAAATGTTGTACCGTATACGTTTTGCCGAGATTTCTGTGCAGTTCGTAGAACTGTACAACGTGCTCGCGAAATACTTCTTGTTTCGACGGCATTTTGAGCAAAACTGAGCAAGCATAAACAAAACAGAAAATACTAGCAGAAAGAGGAGAGAAAGAGCTAACGCATACACACTCTTATTTCTCTCTGAGCTCGTTTGTTGTTGAGCATAGAGGCCTCGAAAAAATTCCAAAATTTTAATTGCCACCCGTTATGGAAAATTGCAAACTATTTTGAATGCTGTATTGAAGATTGCAAGCAATTACTTTGTTTACGCTTGCTTTGACTTGCAATTAATAGAGGGGAAATGTCACGCGTCCGTTAAATTCATTTTTTTCTGTGTATGTACCGTCGATTCTTTCCCTCCGGCAAATCTCCTGCAGTGCTGCAATGCCGAAATTACAGTCCCTCAATAAGTCAGAGAGAATACGGGTACCTTCCGAAAGGCTTACAGTTCCATGTTCAAGTTTCCAATCGTAAACCCGTTTTCGTCATCTCGATCAATGCCGATTGTTGCAATTTGTATTAACATTGCGTGTTTCCTGTACTTTTAGGTTTCATGGCTGATTTGTAGGGCCTGCACCAACCGCTTGTTTCTGACGATGTCTATCAGGCACAGCACTGAGTAGAGTCCAACGCTCGCACGAGAACGATGATCAGCCGCCCCTAACATGGAGAACAGACACTGTTCAGAGCCGCTTCTCACTGTTCTTCAGAACAGGCTCTCGGATTTCTTGCACATTTCAAAAAGACCCCTCAAATCCCTCTAAAACCGGCAGGAGAAAAATGGCACACATTTTCATACGAAGTTGTTTGCTAAGAAATATTTCAAGAGTTTGAAAAGACAAATTTTTGAGAACAGAATAAACATATATAAGGAATCAGATTCCGAAATTTCTGACGGAGAAACATCGGAAGTAGAAAATAAAAAATTGAAAAGAGTACAAAAATTGGAAACGAAACACTAAAAGCTGAACAAATAGGGGTAAAGCAGAATAATTAACACAGGAATAAAAAGGTATACATTGATTTAGGTAGGTTTGATAAGTTGGTTTATTTGAAACTGTAATATAAGTTTAAGAAGAAACATGATACAAGGTACAAAGCATTGAAATAAAAAAATACATAAATATACATTAAAAAAAAAAGTTAAACTAAGCACAAAACGACTTAATTATGAAATCCCAAAAAAAATACATACATATTAAATTAATATCATACGTTTGATATAACACTTTTAACAAATGCTTTAGAAAAATAATAATAATAAAAACATCAGACCTAACCACAAAAGACATAAAGATATCCCTAATTAAAAAATAAAATAAAATAAAATAAAGAACAACATTAAGGTGTGATAATAATCGGTTCATCATTGAGTAGGAATAAAGTAACCCCACATGAATGCGTTCATGCCAAATTTTGATATTTTCGTTTTAGGTTGAATGGGATGTACGAAATATTTGTAAGCAGATATTAAAAGTATACATTTTGCTAAAATTTTCTACAAAGCAGTTCGACTTACTTTACAACAAGCCTAAAATATACGATTAAAGTTGAGGAACGAACCGAGAAGAAAAGAACAGCGATCAGAAAACTAGTACCTAACAATCGGAAATGATTTAAGCAAACGGTACGCAAAACGACAATCTATAGGTATACATAAAAATTAATTTCTGTCTGTCAGTAAGACAGTCTGTCTGAATCTTATAAACTCGGAGACAACTGAACCAATCGGTGTGAAAATTTGTAACAAGGAGTTTTTGGGGCCGGGGAAGGTTATTAAGATAGCTAGAGACCCCCTCCCATCTCGAGATCCCCCTGCATAACTCGAAAACTAATCAAGCAAATGGAAAAAAAAAATGGCAGATGGAGAATTTTGAAGGCAAGAAAGGTTTCTAAGCAAGATTCCACGTTTAGCTTCTGTCGAGAACGGTCGTGTTTGCAAATCAGTCGTCGATAGTGGTGTTGTGAGTTCAGCCTATTGTTTCCTCCGTTGGACGATCTTTTATCAGGATAAGTACCATTGTTCGCTTCCTATTGTGTTTATACAGTGTGAAAGATCAGGTGGCCGCTCGGCCATTGCGGCCATGGACTCTGATGTCAAAGACCCTCCTGATTTGACTGTTCCAGAAAAATCGCCGAGAGCCAGAGCATACCCCGCCACAGCCAAGTCCCCCTTTATCGTATTCTTCCGTCAAATTGAAAAACCGTTGGATACCACGACAATCTCTAATGATCTCCACAAGAATTATCGCTCTATCCAAGAAATTCGCAAGGTTACTCTTAGGAAAATTCGCATAGTGGTATCAGATCGTAACGATGCTAATGCGATCGTGAAAAACAAGCTCTTCAAGCAGTACAGAGTATACATTCCGAGTGAGGAGGTAGAGATAGACGAGGTCATGGATGACCCCTCGTTGAGCGTCCTACACATTTTAGAAAATGGCGTTGGCAAATTCCGGAACCCAAATGCTCCCTCGGTGAATATTCTGGAAGTTGTTCAGCTGGTCGCCTCTCGCAAAGAAGGAGAGAATATCGTTTATGGTCCAAGTCACTCATTCCGCATAACGTTCGAGGGAACCGCTCTTCCTGACTATCTCGAAATCAATCAAGCGTTGATCCCGGTCCGCCTATTCGTCCCGAAAGTCTTGGTTTGCACAAACTGTAAACGGTACGGCCACTCAGCCAAGATGTGCGATAATAAGGCTCGATGCGGCAAGTGCGCTGAGATCCATGACGAATCAACATGTACTTTCGTTTCACCTCTGTGTATTCGATGTAATGCAGAACATGACCCGTCCCCAAAGAGTTGCCCCTCATACGTAGACCACGTGAGTATGACCCGCCGAAAATTACTCGCAAAGTCCAGACTCTCATTCGCTGAGTTGCTTTCAAGCGCTGATGAAGAAACGGTGGCTCTCGAAAACACGTTCTCTCCACTTGCAGACCTCCCGGACGAAGATTCCAATGAGAATGGGAACTGCAGCTATACCTATGTCTTCCCAAAACGAAAGAAAAAGACCGCAATTGTAAAGAAAACAGCAGGCAATCCGTCACCACAAAACCAGGCTCCCAATCACATTCCTCCTTTCGATCTATCGACCTCGGCTTTGCCCACTCAAAGCATATCCAACCAGAGAAAACATCAGCAGTTTTACAGACTCTCTAAAAAAAAACCCGAACAGAATACCAGTGCTAGCTTCAACATCCAAGACAAAACACAGTTCCCCTTTCTCCCAGCCTCTCAGGAAAGGCAGAACGACACTCGTTCTGATCAGTCCATTTTGTCGATACCACAGTTGATTCGTATGATGTGCTCAGTACTCCGTGTTTCCAACACGGTGATGTCTGTTGTTGAAAGTATGATGCCCCTTTTCAGTTTAGTCTGGGAAAAGATAATCACTCACGTGCCCCTCCTTGCGTTCATTTCTGCTAATGATGCCTAATGCTACGTCTAATCAAATAAGCCTGCTTCAGTGGAACGCTCACAGTATCCTCCCTAAAATAGCAAACCTCAGATCCTTAATCAATCTTAATCAAGTTCAAGTATTAGCTATATCGGAGACATGGCTAACAGAAGACAAATTTTTTTACGTACCTCAGTTTAACATAATCAGAAGCGACAGAGATCAGCCTTACGGAGGGGTCTTGTTAGGTTTCAAACACGGAATTGAATTCAACCAGATTGAGATAGAACACTCCTCTCTTATTGAAATAGTCGCGGCGACCGTCAAACTAAGACCTCATACGTTTACCGTTGCGTCAATCTACATTCCTCCCAATGTCAACCTCAGATACAAAGACCTTAAGCATATCGTAGACTCACTTCCACCACCTTTGATGCTACTAGGGGATTTCAATTCCAAAGGATGTGCTTGGGGGGAACCTTTAGATGATAGCAGAGCAAAAACAATATACGAATTGACTGACGAGTTCAATCTTGTGATTTTGAATACCGGTGAGATAACAAGAATAGCGTGCCCCGATCAACAATGCAGCAGATTAGATTTGTCGCTATGCTCGTCAACATTAGCCTTGAATTGCTCATGGAAAGTTATGGAGGATCCATCAGGAAGCGACCATCTCCCAATAACTATTTCAATTCAATCTAGCGAAACATTGTCGACCTCCACAGCGAACTATGATCTAACCAAGCACATCGATTGGGATAGATATAGGCAAAAGTTGAGTATGCTCGTTTCTGGCTTTTATAATGCTGAAGACCCTTTGGTGATGCACAAAGTTCTGATGGATTCTATCAAAAACTGCAATCGAAAGCCAAACTAAGCCCATTCCTATTAACGGTAGTGTTCGGAAAAATCCTACAGTGTGGTGGGATTGGGAATGTTCAAAAATGTTGACGAAACGTTCAAATGCATTTAAACAATTTAGATCTTCAGGGAGGTCAGTAGATTTTCTTAATTATAAAAAGTAGAAGCAGAATCCAAAAGGTTATTCAAGACTAAGAAACGTGGGTATTGGAAACAATTGGTAGAATCATTTGATAAGGATACTGCCCTCCGATCTTTATGGTCTATCGCCAAGAAAATGCGCAACTGCTATATTCCTAGGGAAAACTTAAACAGTTATTCTGAAGAATGGATAGAACAGTTTAGTACAAAAATTTGCCCCCGTTTGTTGCCAATGAGAAACCCGAGATTATCACCGTTGACGCACTTGATAATAGTAGTGATTTAACGAAAGATTTTAGCCTTGAGGAATTAGAATCTGCACTATGTTTAGCTGAGAATAATGCTCCCGGAATTGATGGTATTAAGTTTGCTTTTATTGAAAAATTTGCCGTTAAACGCAAAACAGCTTTTACTGCAGCTGTACAATGACTTTTTTAAATTAAACTCCTGTCCTCAAACGTGGTATGAAGTTAAAGTGCTGCTGATATTGAAACCAGGGAAAAATGCCACAGATTATAACTCCTATCGACCGATTTCACTCTTAGTGTGCGACAGAAAATTATTTGAAAAATGTTACTAGTTCGTATGGAACACTGGGCAGAACGGCATAACATTCTTTCTGCTACACAATACGGTTTCCGACGTGGACGAGGCACACGTGACTGCCTAGCAAAATTTTCTACTGTTATTCAAGTAGCATTCGCCAAAAAAGAAAACCTAACAGCCGTCTTTTTGGATATTTCAGGGGCATTCGACTCCATTCGTATTGATCTTTTGTTCCAAAAACTTATAGCTTCAGGCTTTCTCCTTCAAATCAGCTACTTCCTGTTCACATTGTTGAACACAAAGAATTTGCACTTTACCATTAACGGACATACCAGAGAATCTCGCACAGGTTATCTTGGCGTTCCGCAAGGATCATGCTTATCCCCTCTTCTGTACAATATATACGTCAAAGATATTGATACTTGCATTCCGGGTGATTGTGAACTCATACAGTTCGCTGACGATGCGGTTTTATGGATATCTGAAAAGGATGACGAGATTGCTAGAACTCACATCCAATATTCAATTCAGAATCTCGAATCATGGTCAATTTCAAATGGATTAACCTTCTCTAGCAGCAAAACCGAAGTTATTTTATTTTCTAGAAAACATGAGACACCCAAAATCACAATAATGATGGACAACAATGAGTTAAAATCAGTAGAAACACACAAGTACCTGGGGATTTGGTTTGATCGAAAGTGTTTATGGGGTGGTCAGATTAGAGACATTGTTAGGCAGTGTCAAAAAAGGACTAACTTTTTAAAAACGATTTGTAGTACCTGGTGGGGAGCACATCCTTCCGCCATGATCACGTTATATAAGACAACCATACTCTCTGTAATGGAATATGGAAGTATAACATTCTGTAATGCTGCTAAAACGCATTTGCTCAAACTGGAGCGCATCCAATACCGAGCTATCAGGATCTGTTTAGGAAGTATGATGTCCACCCACACTTCCTCCTTGGAAGTTATGGCGGGTATTAAACCCTTAAAGCTGAGATACGAAGAGTTGAATTTACGATTGCTTGCAAAAAGCATCATTACAGATAGTCAGATTAATAGAGACCTTGCTGTTTTAAAAAATCTCAGACCTGAGCACTATCTCGTTTCGTGTTACAATGCTCTCACTGAACTCAACGCTCACACAAGTACATACTCATGCTCTACCGACTTTGAAATTGAAGACTTTCTATTTGTTCCTCAAATTGATGTATCATTGCACGAAGAACTCCAAAATGTTACAGATAGCTCGCGTGAACAACTGGCAATTAACGTATTTCGAAGCAAGACAGAAGATGTTCCACGAGAAAATTTATTTTTCACAGACGGATCGAAAACTCTTGATAGGGTTGGGTTTGGATTATTCCACAAGACCATCAGGCTCAGCTTTAGACTTGCACCTCCAGCATCAATATTTTGTGCAGAAGCTCTGGCAATTCACCAAGCGTGTAAAATAATTGACGATCTGCCACTAGGGTACTACATAATCTGCACAGACAGTATGAGTACCCTTAAAGCGCTTTTTTCAAGTTTTTTCAACAAGCATGCAAACAGAACTGTCTTACAGATCAAACATACTCTAAGGACGCTTTACGCTAAGGGTATGTAGTTAAGTTTTGTGGGTCCCGGCTCATTGTGGGATAAATGGCAACGAGTCCGCAGACGATCTCGCAAAAAATGGAGCAATAATAGGAGATTTCTTCGATCGTCACATCCAAACCGAAGAATTCTTACCTCTGATCAAAAGTTACATACTAAACAAATGGCAACAAAAATGGACAGAAGATGATCTGGGCAGGTTCTTGCCATTCAATCTTACCTAAAATTAATGTCAAACCTTGGTTTAGTCAGCATGACTTTAACCGAAACTTAATTAAAAATATGAGTAGATTAATAGCCAATCACTTTTGCCTCTCTTCTCATCTATATAGAATAGGTATGACTCAGACAAACGTATGCGAGTGTGGAAACGGATATGAAGACTTCGACCATGTTTTGTGGCACTGCCGACGATACGATGACCATCGCAGAACAATGACGGACGAATTACAAAAACAAGGAATCAAGACCTCAACTTGTATAAGAGACATTCTTAGCACCAAAAACACCAAGATTTTGACTATATAAGTTTCCGCTACTCGGCGCCGTTATTAATTGCTATTGTGCCTACCAAATAAAAAAAAAAAAAAAAAAAAGGTTTCTAAGATGACTCAAGACCCCTCCCATTTTTGAATGGTAGGGGAGGTCTCCAATACGAATGAAACACATTTTTTTTGCATCACCCGAGAACTAATCAAGCAAATGGAACCAAAGTTGTAGGAAGCAAGAAATGTTTCTATGGTAATTCAAGAGCCCTTCCTTTCTTTGAGGTGGGTGGATCTCATACAAATGAAACCACATATGTCTTTTGTCTGACCCTTATAGACTCGGAAACTACAAAACCAATCATCGTGAAAATTTGAATGCGGGTGTTTTTGGGGCTGATGAAGGTTCTTTCGATTGTTTGAGACCTCTTTCCCCCTCTGGAAGGGGGAGGGGGGCTTTCATACAAATGACACACAAATTTCTGCATAACTCGAGAACTAATGAAGCAAATGGAATCAAATTTGGCATGTGGGGGGTTTTAAAGGTAATGATTGTATGGTGATTTGAGACCACTCCACTCTCTGGAAAGGAGGGCTCTCATAATAATAAAACTAAAATTTCAACCAAACATGACAACTATCTAGGCAACTAAAACACAAAATGTGTCTTTCACAGGTAAGAAGCATGTTTTGATAGAAGTGTGAACCCCTTTTTAGTCAAGAAAAAAACTCATGCCAACAAACATACATAAACGTGTCAGTTCTATTTAATTTCTATTCATCTAATTTCAAGCGTAGAAGCGTTCGCACCGGATTCAGCTAGTGAACGATAAAAATTAATTGAAATTACTTTTTTCACCAATTAAGTATGCTGAAATCTAAAAATTAAATGCACCCAGAGAGACAAACATTGCTTTCAAAATGTTATCCTTGGTCCTAACAGATTGCTACAATACCCTAGCAGCATACTTGTTCTAAATTGGTCGAAATAACTTCAATGTGACTCAATTAAGTCACAATTAAGTTGCTGAAACCTAATTTTACTTTCAGCCAAATTCTCTAACAAGAGGTAAGCAATCAAATAATCACGACAAAATGTACTATATTTTAAATAAACTACATATAACGGGGAGAGGGACCATCAGGGCACCCAAGTGAAACGATTTGGATAGGGGGCATGGGACTGCCTCCTTCCTATTGTGAACATTTCGCGGAACGAGGGTGGGCTCTTCGATCTCATCTGTTCGGTTTATTCTGTCAATCGAGGAGGCTCGATTCCTGACGCTGTGGGTGTGAACTTGCTTTTGGAAGGAGATTCTCTTCCCCATATTCGCGGGTTTCGCGTAAGTGCCTCTGCTACGGTTCCGCTTCTTTTTGGCCCTTCATACAGGAGCTTGATGATCACAAACAACAATAAAATCCTGGTGACATCGTTTCTCAGATTATTCCACTGCTATGGAAAATTACCTATGGAAAGATGGTAGTATTACATCATCATCATCACAAATGGTTTTGGTCGGTTTGACATCCTGCCGAAAAAAGGCCATGGAGCGGCATGCCGCCAACAACGAGCAGATCGTTTTCAAGGACAAGGACCCAATCTATAAATGTCCATCGTTAAGCGGATCCTTTAGAAGACCCTAGAAGCTTTTGACAGTGAGAAACAATTTAAAGCAAACTGGCGTTTTGTGGCAAACAAAAGGGACGTGGTGGTTGTATAGAATAAGATGCAAAATCCTTAACAAAACGCTGGTTACTTCAAGCTTGGTCAACTGTAAGTTAAGCTTTTTTTTTTAAATTTTAATCAAAGTTATTAACAATTCAAACGCACTCTTTTTTCCTGAATTTGAATCGAGACACCCATTTGTGCAGAAATAAACCCAGTATTGCCAGAACACAGAGAACCAACATCGAATTTCAACAGAAATTTCATTATGTGACAACTAAAGGGTGTTTCGATCAAAATTTGGTCAACTTAAACTTGACGCATTTCCTTTCATCGTGCATTAAAAAATGTTGCACACCCCTCATTTTGAAGATGTGTGTGTGTAGCATCTTGCCCTTATTTTGATTTTGAGATTAGCACTTCTGTTATCAAAATGTCGTCGAAGGAAGAGAAGCAACGCATCAAAATTTTGCCTGTGCATGGCGAAAAATCCAAACTACCTGCACGCCAAGTTGTCGAAATTGTTGAATGTGGCTAAATCAACTATTACCAACGTATTCAAAGTGTTCGATGAACATTTGTCGACAGCCAGGAAACCTGGATCGGGGGTGAAATGTGAAATAGAAGAAGACAATCGGAAGCCGGAGGCCTCAGCGACGACCAAAAGAGTTGCCCGCTGTTTCGAGCGGAACCCCAACCTCTCCATCCGAGATGTCGCAAAGAAGCTGGGAGTGGCGCCTTTAACCGTATATAGAGCTTAAAAACGGATAGACTACATTTACAAGATTTACAAGAAAGTGGTGACTCAAAATCGTGACGATAGACAAAACACGTCGGCCAAAGCACGATCGCGAAAGTTGTACACGACGATGCTGAAGAAGTATGATTGCGTGGTATAGGACGATGGAACTTTACGCCAAGGCAGACTTTAAACAGTATCCTGGACAGCAATTTTATACGGCAACCGGCGGGGAAAGGTGGCAAGCACATTAAACTGTCAAAGTTCGCGAAGAAATATCTGATGTGGCAGGCCATCTGTACCTGTGGCTTGAAGAGCAACGTTTACATTGCGACCGGAACCGTCAACTAGGAAATTTGTTTGAGCGAGTGCCTACAAAAACGTCTACTGCCTTTCCTGAAGCGACACCATTGTTCCGTTCAAGATTTCGCATCTTGCCATTACGGAAAAAGGCCATGGAGTGGTATGCTGCCAAACCGTTCAAGTGGTGCCCATAGACAAGAACCCTCCCAACACGCCCGAGCTCCACCCAATCGAAAAATATAGGGCCATCGTCAAGCGGAACCTTAAGAAGATTTAAAAAGCTTTTGTGAGCGAGGCAAGCTGGCCTTCTGCGGCGAATAAAGTGGACAAGGAGACTGTACAAAATCTTATGACAGGTGTTAAACGAAAGACTCGGGAATTCACATTCGGTAAAAAGGAAGCTTAGCTGAATATTTCTCCTGTATTCTGTAGTAACTAAACTTGAAAAAGAAAAGAATTTGACTGATTATTAAAAACTTCGATCGACTCACACACGTTACTGTTTGACCAAATTTTGATCGGAACACCCTTTAACATACCGAAAAGTATGCAGAACTAAATTTCAGTTGAACAAAATACTATTGCTGCCTGCTCTCTGACTTCGCTCTGCACATAATCACCCTTTCATTTCCTTTCATTCACCATGATAAGAATCCCGTATCAAACAGACCGAATCAGTCAAATTTCATTACCCCATTCGGTCTCCTAGGAGCCTATCACCTATCAATTCGACAATCAGCCAGTCCACAAGGCCAGAGAAACCGAATCAAATACATGTCATGGAGAACCATTCACCATTTACCGGAAAAAGGTCATCAGGAACGACGGACGCAGGGAAAGCATCCTCCGGTTATCGATTTTCTTCTATTTGCAGTACTCACTTTTCTCCCTTTCAGTCGACGACGATGATGAGTCGGCCCGGGACACAACTCCGAAATCGATAGTCGTAGCTGGTCTCACCGCCTAGGCCTGGGCAACTAACCCTTGTCATTTCGGTGCCACAAAATAAGGCTAGGAACAGGAAAGCGTTTCGTGATCTGAATATTTCACGAGATCCTGGTCGAAAGTGAAAGCCGGAAAAGCCGCATATCCTTCGACAAAATTTTCTGATCAATATTTACCTTTATGATTTCCTGGGAAGTAGGTGGTACGCCCTTCTTTGTTATTTCGGTGACAGTTAAGGTTTTAATCAGTGATTATGAAAAATACGTCTATGGCGTCGTAGTTCGTTAAAGTACGCATACATCGTTAGTACCAACACCGAAATCACTTTTGCTTTCAGTGCCCGACAGTAAAACTCCCATGTAGCTGCCTCAGTAGCTTAGTGTATGTTGGAGGAGCGTGTCTGAAAATTTTACGGCGCTCGAGGCGATCGTAAATCAGCAGCCGTTAATTTTGGTTTTCCGTTTCCTGTAAATGATACTGTCTGGGTGCTCTTCGCAGTTAGCCAGGCAACTTGGCAGACAAATCTAATCAAAAGTGACTTCTTTTGGCTGGCTATGGAAACGGTAGCTGAGGGCGACATTCATCCGACGAGGCACTGAGGAAAATGCTGACATTTACAATCATTGTAAATTGGTATAATTTGCAGATATGGAAATTTTCCACGGTGCCGAGTAGCTGATGCTCGCAGTGTATCTCGGAGATGGTTGGACAGTTGCGTGACGAATTGATTTTCCACATGTTGGCAACATGCGTATTTTGAATCCAAGGCGAAGCATAACTATGCGAGCTGTGATTCGAACCGAGGAAACGGATTTCCCCTTGAGCAATGTCGTTTCTCCTTCGTTTGGCCGGCGAAAAAGGGAAAGAAGGAATGAAGTTTTATGTTGACAATTTTTTCCTTACCCAAAATTAGAAAACAAAGAGCGTAGAAACAAGTTTACGTTCGGCTGGCTCGTCGTTGAGGGTGGTGTTGGTATTGTGACAAGATTTTCGGCTCTAGATCGAATAGGGAAAAAGTCAATGGAACCATAAAACGCAGATCTTTTGATCGCCGGGGCCAGTGCGGATACGGATTGTCTTTTTTTGGATTGGATGGATGAAGAAGTCATTTACATTTCGATTCAAATGCGCTTGTTGCTTTCTAATGAGCCTATTTGCGGTGGGTCGTCGTTCAATGCGTGGGTGTTCTACTTTGAACCGGAGCTCAGTGATGGTTACTTCGAATTTGAATGGGCTATGAAATCGGTTCCTGTGTTACGCGTGACATAATGTGGTTCAATAACTGGTCACGATTTTAGATCAATATGTATTTAGTTTTGTGTAGTTACAAATAAAATTCGTGACCGATTTTGACGTTGGGTGGGATTCAAATTAAATTTGAACATAGAATGTCTATTGATAATCGTGACCATCGCCTGCATATATTCTAGCTTACAGTAATTTGAATAGACTGACGGCAGGAAAAAGTACAAATTCGACCTGATAGAATAGAATTCATTTCTGCTCAAGAATTTGATAAAGAAGTTCTTACTCATCACTTAAGGTCATCATCCCGTTAACAAATGAGAATAAAAATACGTTGTTAAATAAATGAATTGATTAAAAAGTGTAGTAGTGTTTATAAAACTGACATTTTCTTAAGCATTGATTGACGTTGGCACACCTCGTGGATGTAGCTTTCAGGGTGGCCCCACAATCTTAATATAAATATGCCCTCATTTTTCCGTGTATCCAAATCTTCTAAGGGCATCTTCAACGATGGTTCCAATCGTGGTTTGGATTTATTTTTCTTGACCAAACGCAAAAACATCGCTGCATCGCTGGTGTTTGTAAATTTTGTTTTATACCGGATCTATTTTTGCATCATTTCAGAACTTATATAAGCTTCTAAGATTCTTACTTAACGCACATAATTGGAAATTTCCAGATAATCATGAAGTTTGCTCGCTGTCTTTCGAAAAGAGAAATGGTGGAACTTTAGAGAAGCTCATTGAATTGCCAAAAATTATTAACGTTTTGGAAACTTGATGAGCTTCCAAAAAGTTTGCTGATCATCCATGGAATAGGAACAACTTTCTGCAAATGACGGGAACTTAGAAAATCAGATTTCACTTCCCAAAAGTTCATTTAACTTCCAACAGGTACATATTCTGTGATAAAAAGCAGAATATCACACATATTTAAATAACTTACGAGAAATTGAAAAAAAAAATCTTGGAAGCAGTGGAATTTTTGTGGAATAGTTAGCATTACCGAGATGTTGTTAAACCGTACAAGAACTTTTAATGATCTCTGAGATTATGAATAGGTGGAATTCTATGAAATTGATAAAAAAGTAGGTTTCTTTATTCTCGTTTTGGTTGAGTTAGAAAATTATCGATTAGTAAGAAGTTTGAGTTTTTCTTGAAACTTAAATAACCCTGAACTTTTGGGATGTTTTCGGAACGATTGAAAAGTTTCTCAATCGCCTGAAAGATCCCTGAAATTCTAGGAAGCTCCTTGAACTTATGGAAAAATCCTTTGATTGTTTCATAAACTTTTCGAATGCTAAAAAATCCAGTTTCCTGTTTATATGGGACGTTTTCTGAAATTCTGGAAAGTTTCTCGATCATGGGGGAAGTTTTCTGAAATTTTGGAAGATCACAGGACTACTGAGAAATTTCCTGAATTACTGAATCCCTTGAGCATCCGAGAGTTTTTTCAAGCTTCTGGAAAGTTCTCTGAACTTCTGGGAAATTTTCTAAATTTTTTAGGATGTTTGCTGACCTTTGGAAAGTTTCGATCTTTGGCGGAGTTCCATGATCTTTGTGGAGCATTTCCTGAAGTTCTGAGAAGTTTTTTGAATTCATGAGAAACCCTGAACTTCAAGGAAGCTTCTTAAACTCCTACATGTTCGCTGAACTTCTAAGAAGTTCTGTATGTCTAGCAAGTTTCATGAAATTCTAAGAAGTTCACTAAACCGCTAGGGAAGATACGCAAACTGTTGAAAAGCTTCATAAATTTCTTGACTGTTCTCTATTAGAAGTTCTCTAATTTTCTGGCAAGTTCCTTGAATTTTGGGAAATTTCCTGAACATCTTGAGTAGTTCTATGAACTTTTGAAAAATACCCATAATAATCTGATAAGTTTTCTAAACTTCTGGAAGCCCCTGAATTTCTGAGAGTTACATGAACTTCTGTGAAGAGCAACTTACTTTTGGAAACTTCCCTGAACTCGTGGTAAGCTCCTTGAATTTTTGGACATTCCCTGAATTTCTAGGAAACAATCTGAATTTCAGGGAAAGTGTCTGACCTTCTAGGAAGAACCCTTAATTTTCTGAAAGCTCCCTGATTTTATGGTATGTTCCTTTGACATCAGGGAGAATAGCTAAGCCTTGGGAAAGTCTAAGTCAAATCTTGAAAGTATACCGAGCTTCTGATAAGTTCTCTGAGTTTCTAAGTGCATCAGTTTCTTAACCTTTTCCGATATTGTGGGCGTAAATACTGCGGGCCGTAAGTCTTAAGGACAGATTTGCAATAATTCCTCAGGTTCACCAACCCCCAAGTTTTTGTCGAGAGAACTAGCTGAGGACATACGCCAACATCCGTTAAGCTGTAGTGCACCTACGTAACACTAAGGCCAACATATCCAGCTGCATCGCAACAGCTGAAAAAGTCATCAGTTGACTGTAGTTGTCGCATAATGTCTAGGATCATATCCCTTGCCATGTTGAAACGTCGCAGAAAGTGCTTCTTGTCATAGCTTGGCGTGACTCTATCTATCACTATCAGCACTATCGTTTAAATGAGATGCATGCATTCACATACTCACCACCACTCAAACCATTCCATGGTAAAAAGTTTGCGAAAAATACTCGGTCTCTGAAGAAAACAAAACTTCTGATCTCTGGATATTGTAAGATTGACAAGATGATAGGTGTTGGTGGGTTTAACAACAAGAAGTACTACACCGGTGCGGGGAATGCAAAGTTGGTCTGTTTAAGCTGGTTGTTTTTAAGTTTGTTGATGCAAATCAACTATAAAGATGTTAAAATAGACCACCGCTGAAGATGCTCGTAAGCGGTACGTTTTGAACAGGCTGAGCAATGAGATCGGTGGACCGAGTAAATGACAATAACGCAACTCAAATCATTTGAAAAAGGTGTGAGTATGGTTCCTACCATATGACAAAAAATTCCGATGACTTTTGAAATTCCCGCCTTTTTCCCGCATATTTCCCGATGATTTTGGATTCCCGCAATTTTCCCGCATTTCCCGATTTTCCCGAGTCTGTGGCCACCCTGAGCTTTGATCAGAGATAATTCGTCGAAATCTTTGCATGTCCCCATGTGAAGGATCCAGTTACTGAAACGTTTCTTCACGCAATAATCTCTAAAGACACTCTTCGATCGCTCACGTCTGTGCAATCTCTGGTGATAGAGAAGATTTGGTATCTACCTAGAAGACACTGGGAACACACGTAGCCTGCAGTAGATATCAAAGGAAAGGGAAATGAAAAGTCGGAGAAAATAGTTAATGCCCTGTTTTGTGTACAGAACAAAACAATATTTGAAAATGGTCGTTGGAAGCATCTAGTCTAAGAAGGTTAAGTGATGCTCCAAGAAAAGCAGAGACGTCCGGCCCCGTGAACGCAACGTAAGTGAGGGATAACTTCAAGCGCAATCCGCACCTTTCGAACCATTGGCCAAGAAGGTAAATTCGTCCGTGTGGTTCTTCCTTCGAAGCGACCCATAAATCTACCCAGTTTTTGGCATCTTCGTAAGAACGGAACCCAAGTTGAATCGCCAAAACCATCCAGCTTTACTATGTTTTCCTATAGTTTTATAAAAACCACTAGAAATCAATTTAGTTTTATTATGGTTTCGAACCTACAGCGTTTGTTTACAAATATCTCCATCTCCAATTCCTTTTACTCCTATCAAAGATTTTAATACGACTTTATGAACTCGTAAAATGCAGTTTATAAATGCCGTTTCAGGACTCATCCATATTTTCTTGTTATGGTCAGTTGAAAAAGCATTTAAGGACCATTTTGCCTCCAGTAAATGCATTGGAATTAAACGGCAAATTGGCATTGAGGGAAGTCACAAAATGACCAAATAGTGTTATAGTAGTCACTGCAGAAGATAAGTTGGCTTTTTGGCAAAACTGTGATATTTTCCAATCGCCATATGAAAATATAAGAAATAATTGAAATGTGTTAATAAACCAAATTTTATCTGTAATGCAAATGAACAGTAGGTCGAAGACCGATTTTGGCATTCTTTTAGAAAACCTTATTGAATTCCATCCATATTCCAATTTAAATTTTGTTTTTGTTGTTGTAATCTCGCATAATTTCCGAGGCGCATTAATTTTCGGCTCCTATCGTACCAGTACTCACCATACATTTAAATGCGCTATGACTTGGAGCACGATACGCTGTAGAAAACTCAATTTGTTTTGGATATTTTACCATAAAAAAAAAAAAATTATTGCTAAATGAATCAGAAGAGCAGATAATCGAACAGAGCAGAATAACAAAAACCAAGCACGATATCACAGTGAAGTTTGGCAATTTCTGGCCATATGCTGGTTTGCACGGTAGTCAATAGGTTTTATGAAGGTCTCTGAAGTCACATCATCTTTCACTAGGATATTTTCAAAATCTCTGTGGGCTTATAAAGGTTTTATTAACTTGTTTGCACTACCATCTATAGAGTGGGGCCACATTGTAAAAAAATGGCTTAAAAAAGAGGAGGTGTTGGTATATAAAACAGTTTTGAATGTAGCTTATCAACTCAGCAAGGAGGAGTGTTATACAGCTGGAATAAAACT